>JAJONI010000006.1:0-95795 GCA_022190145.1 Pezicula rhizophila
ATACTTTAAGTAGTATCCCTAACTCCCATAACTCGCCTACAGTACCTAGGTGAACCATGTATTATTATCCCGACACTATGAAAGGGAATGTGGTTTTATATATTAAAAGAACCACCAAAATCTCTCAATACTGTAGACGACTACAGGGAGAGTAGCGGGATAGATCTTAGTAGGGCCGTAGTGGAGAGACATTCGTCCATATCTCCCCTTCTTTCTCTTGGTTAGAGAGCTTCGTAGAAATATATGCAGTATTGTTACCAGACTCTCTAGAACCTTTCTGTCTAATTGTCTTTATCCATGACATCATCTATCATGTCGGAGCTAGAGTTTACCTTACGAACAGGCATCTATCCTGCAATCGCGTGAGAGCAATGCAGAGGAACTCTTGAAGGTAAAGTAGCTATTGTAACGGGTTCCGGGTGGGGGGTTGGTGGAGAGATCGCCATTCCACTTGCAAAGTTAGGAGCATCTGTGGTTGTCACTGGACCGACAGAGTGCCGGTTCATCGGACAGTAAAAGATATCGAACTAGGCAGTGTCTTAAGTATAGGCAACGATGCTTTATTATTGAGTAATATAGCCTATCATTTATAGGGCATTACAACCTATAATTTATCCTACCGGCAGTATTTCATCCCTTTTAGTTGCACGATAAGACGTGACTATCTAACTGTCCCGGACGGACTCGGAGAGTGAGTGTCATGGCCAAGCCATAGGCGTGGTTGCGATGTCTGCAAGAAAGCTGGCCTGGAAAGTTTTGTAAGAGAAGTATCTAACACCTAGAATTATTTATGACATAATGTTAAGGAAAATTCCGATGCATTGATCTAGACCACATCTAAATTTGGCCCCGTTGATATGTTTTCTTGTCTGCAATGCTGGCACAACCACACCTTCATGCCCTTTCATATGATGCGGCCCCGACGAATGGTGAAAGCAAATGGATAACATGGTCAAGGCTCCAACAGAGCTTACACGCGTGATTCTTCCATCGATGATGGAGAGGAATTCGGGGGCCATAATCTACACATCTTTTCGAGCGGCAGCGGCAGATCTTCCCTAGACAGCAGCCTACGGTTGTGCAAAAACAGCCATCACCAGTTTTTGCTAGAGTCTTACAAATGAACTTAACAAGTTACAAACAGATATAACGGGATGTCAGTCTTCTCCATCCATCCAGGTGAACTCAAAATAACATTACTCCACACAGCATTTTTCAGCCAACCTTGTCATCCTGCGTACAACAAGTTACAGATATGGAGGTGTCTCTTATCCAAGCTATGACTTGAGAACTACCACCTATTTTCTCCCCGAAGCAGAGAATAGACGACTAGGTTTCTGCTTCTAACAAGCGGTTACTTCCCGAAGTAGAAGCAGAGGCAAACACCAGACATGTAGAAAAATACGTAACAGCATATAGACTCCCTCGCTATTCTTATAAAGTATGAGGATGGACGAACCTTAGAGTCCCTATCAGCTAAGCTAGAAGGCCATCCTAGCTTTGATCAAGCTTTTAATGGGGAATATCAGCGCAGTACTTGCTAATACGGCATGTAAAAACCTTGGTAATAACACCTCTGAACTTACAGTTCTATCTAGGTGAATATAACGATCAAATTCTAAGTAGCGGCACTTGCTCCTTCGCCAGCAGATGCTGGTCTAGCTTCATGGATAGCTAATGTGAATTTTTTTTAATGACATTGTCTATGGAACCTATCTTTGAAGTAGAATCGGTTCCACTCTTAGGATAAGTCTGGATAATGGTCGTATAGGGCTCACTTAGCGACCTTCTTGGCAAAAAGTGGTTTTATCGCATTTACCGCCTAGTATTAAGTCTAGCAAGCTTGTTTTTTAGCCTAGTGCCATTTCCTATATATATAACCCCGCCCCTTACTATATTTTCTTTCTTCTTTAGACAACAATTAGACAAACTTCCTATCCCTATTTTAACGCCTCTATTAGAACTCTGTACAAAAATAGGTGTAAGGATGCTCTTGTCCACCGTATTGTTTACCCAGTTCCACATGTTCTTGTGTTTTGTAGAAGTGGTTGCCTGGTGCGATTGATGTATTGTGTATCCATTCAAGGACTGGGAGAGCTCATAGTCTATGTCGGCGAACTCAGCAAGAACTGACGCAGCCGGGCGAGCACCTTTCTCCGCTTCCGGTCGCTCATCCTGCATCTAATCGAGTAACGGCTTCCTGAACTTGATGTTGAGCTTTGTAACGAGGTCCTCGGTCATCAGAAGGGGATGAGGAGCGTTGGATGGGATGTGGGAAGAAACAGGAACGTTGAGGGTCGACAATTGTCCATAGGCGTGAAATTGAAATTTGAGGGTCCACATAGGCCATTCCCAGCGTTCCTTAAGGAAGATGTAGACCTCCGCCTGTGTGTCTTTAAATGACATAGCCATTGTAAGCTTCGCAGATGGACAGGAAGCAGCGGCGGCAGTTTGTGGTGGAGTTTAGCGCCGCTGGCTCTCGATGTTAGAAGAGAAGAAGAATGAGCACAACTCTATGCTTCTTTTATAACTTTGTGATCTATTGCGGAAGAGGTTAAATGCTAACTGGGCTTATAACTGGGTTTTAAAATAGGGATAGAAAGCTTATCTAATTATCTTCCAAAGAAGAAAGGAAATATCGTAAGGAGCGAGGTTATTTCAACAGGAAAGGGTATTAGGCTAAAAAAAGAGCTCGCTAGACTTATATAACACTAGGCGGATACGACAAGTTTGTAATTGGAGGATGCTTGATAGGAGTAATAGGATCATGTATTTCTGGTTCAGCACACACGATTCTCAATGTCATAAGCCTCTCTGTTATATTTTGACTGCTTCTCCGATGTTATTTATGCAAGCTATTCGTGCAAGATTCAGTACCCACACTCTTTTGTATGTATAGTCTCGTCTCATTTTTGTACCTATAGAAACCAGGCAATTCTTTATTAACTTCTGATCCATATATTCGTTAATATATTTCTACATTTCCAACAAAAGTTATCCATAATGATTCATGCTCCTCTAAAAGATCAAGACCCCGAATCTAGCAGAATTTCTAATACGAATAAGCGTCCAACATTAGGCCGGCAGGCAGTAGAAGCTACCCAGACACACGACTATTCGCCGCAATAGTCTTTCTGCACATGATCTCTTTGATATTCTAGTTAAAATACCCTCTCAACTACTCACAACGTTTCTACCCACCACCCGCACCCGCCTAACCTGCACAAACCTCCACCCCTTCTCAGTAGGACCCAACTTAACATAAATCTCCTTAGCATCCTCACTCATCTGAGCAACTGTCCCCATCTGCCCCCCATAAAGATGTTCCGTATCCAATTCCAAGCCATGAAACATCAACGGCAAAGCCGAAGACTTAAAATCATGATCACTAGCCTCACTTCTCGACCTCGTCTGCGTAATCATAGCCCCAAAAAATACCAGGGCAAGAAGAACAAGCAAAGCAGGTAAAGATAGCCATGCCCATCTAACACGAACACAAGTTTGGCTATGATTTACTACACCCATTGCTGGAGCACTCATTCCGTCGACTCCATTTTGTCGAATATATGTCGTAAGTGATTGAGTGACATTTTGAAAGGTCTTTTGAACACTATCAAAAGTGAGATTTCCCATGTCATAAAATTGTAAAAGCATGGCGGGAGAACCCTCCGAGGAAGAAGGTACTGCGCGGTATTCTTCTGGCGCATTGAAAACGGTTCCGTTGAAGTAGTCTGAGACCCATTCTGCAAGTGTGCTTGCATAGATTCTCGTGTATTGATAAATGCATTCCGCGGGCACGGTTGCTAGTGTTTGGGTGCTGTAATTTAAGGCCGATGAAGCAGAGACATTATAGCCTAACCAGCGAGTGGTATTATCGAATTGATATCCCATGTCCAGAAGAGCTTGTTTCTGTACTGGATTAACACACTCCATATCAAGCGTGACGAAATACATCTTGTCGTCGGTAATATTCCATTCCGCAGCAGAGCCAACCAAAGTTTCTTGGAGATTACCACCTACGACCTCAGCGCTGAATTCTTGCACGCAAGGATAAAATTCGCATCGAGCAGCTCCGGTACCACGACAATTCCAATCTGATGGCAAGGAACCCTGGATCTCAGAACAGTTAACTGCTCCATACGTGCTGTTCAAAACCATCTCTATTGTGGCATTTATACCTGTTAGAGCCGAAGCTCCCATAGCAAAAGCTCCCCCCTCCCACTCGCTCAGATAGAATCCTGATGGTAAAGTATAGTTCAACGTGCTTTCTGTCAAATTATAATGGCTGGTTGATACCTGGTAGGTGACGTTTATTGTCTTGACTTCGTCGGAAATATCGATACAACTACTGCAATATCCTACCGATTTATAGGGTTTGGGAAAGGTACAGTTTCCTGTGCCGCAGTTAAATGGAAGGCTCATAGCGGTGGCGCTGAAGACGCCTGAATTGATTGCAGATTGAGATCCAGTGCCGAGGGTTGATAAGCCGGCGCCAACATGCAGACCACCTGGATCTTTAAAGAAGTTGGTCCGAACTATAGTTGAATTTCCGCCTGACATTATAGTGGTACAAGAGTAATAATGGACGATAAGTTGTGCCATCGGGTCGATAGCTAGTGCTGCGACCGTGATGAAAGCTCCCAAAGATGAGACGGGGTGTCTTCCGAAGATATAAGTCGGATGTACAACAATGGGGCAATTTCACAGTACTTACCGACCACGAAGGGACCATAGAAGTCCAATTGAACCGGCGAATCCCCGTGAAG
Organism: Pezicula rhizophila; assembly: GCA_022190145.1. Classification (NCBI taxonomy): domain Eukaryota; kingdom Fungi; phylum Ascomycota; class Leotiomycetes; order Helotiales; family Dermateaceae; genus Pezicula; species Pezicula rhizophila. Next base: position 4,767 of record JAJONI010000006.1, read on the forward strand.
CATCATCATATTTTGCAAGATCGAGCAATGGCCGACTCTGTCTAAACCACATCCATTTGAGCTGACTAAGACCTGTTTGAAGACAAGATGTATTAGCTCTTGCCACATAAACCAAGACCAGAATAATATTAACTCACCTTGTGCAAGAATGAGAAACATTGTGGCCTTCAGTATAACTACATAAATTGAAACCAGCGAGTTTATAGACAACCCATAAGGCCATGATGGTAACGTTTGATCCTGGAATGGATACAGGGTAGCAACAATAGCCAGCAGCGACCCCACAACCAGAAAACAACAAAGTAATTCCAGCCACCATGTTCGAAATAGACCCACGAAGGAGGAGGAAGTTGCTGATGGCGTCTTGTAACTGGGAAGTCCTTGTTGAGAACTCTCTCTATTGGGCGTCTCCTCTGGGGGAACGGTCGAACTTTGAGATTTCGCGGGAGCCCCTACTTGCTTCCTTGGTATTTGCATTAAAGGTGTGTCACATTCTCGATCGTCGTCCTCGACATTGGCTAGAGGAACTTCATATTGGGTGTGATTAGGTGAAGACGACGACGACGACTGGTGCGTATGGTCCATGGCAAGTCCTTCAAAACCATATACTCCAAACGAAAGTCGTAAAGGTCTTCTTCATGGACACAAAATATGAAGCCAAGCCACTGCCGTAGGTCATATAGAATTTTAAGCAAATTCCAAGCTTTCGCTCCGAGGTAGGGCAAGGAGTACAGTAATCTTCTTACAGTACGCCTCGTTTGATGCAACCATGCGGCTCAGCCTTCGAGGCGCCCAGTTCAGCAACCGAGATGTCTCGATTATTGGCTGGCTCCCTTGTACGCTGTGCCGTTCCGGCTGACACACTCTGCTTAGTCTACCCTGTTGCTGTCATCACAGCACAGGTAGAGAAACAGACAGACATGAAAGTGTTTACAATAAAACAGTTCATCAACTTGTGAACACAGCACCCACAGGTGGGCAGTAAATTTCGTGTGATAAATAGCCAACCAACCATCACATAATGAGACAAATATTGCACGTCTGACAAGACCACCTTCCTTCCCTTACTCATCAATAGATAAAATCATATTACCAGGTACCAAGTTCAGCTACCTCCACCATTCTATATTTTCCCTTGTTCTCCTTATCTCCCCATGTCCTCCTGCACTGTAATACCCCCGCTAAACTCCATGTCTCCGTGCAACAATAACAACAACAACTAATTAATACTTCTTCATCTGCAATCCACGTTTCTCTGCAACAACCTCATCAATACACCTCACAATAACCTCAAACGGATCTAAACCCCTCAACTCTAGCCCCAACGCCCTAGCTCTATCCCCATACCTGGAATTCCCCAGAATCTCCTCCACAGCCCCAAGTAAATCCTGTTCCTTCGGTCTCTTCGTTCTCAGATTGATACCAACGCCCGAATATTCCGCACGCGCAGCTACCTCCGGTTTATCCTCGGTTTCTCCTGCGATGATTATGGGTACACCATGACTGACAGATTGCACGAATCCACCATAACCACCATTGCTAATAACGACATCTGCGTAAGGAAGTATTTCCTGATAAGGGATAAAACTCGCGATTCGTGAATTGTAGGGGATTTCGGTGTTAGGTGGCAATGAAGTTTCCTTAGAGCCAAGTGCGACAACTACCAAGGTATTAGGTCGATCTTTGAGCGCTTTGAGCGTAGGTATTATAAGGTCCGAGTAGTCGAGTGCTACAGTTCCTTGGGAGACGAAAATAACGTGTTTCTTTTCTGGGTTGAGGGCGATGTCGGACCACCATTGTGGTTTATCTTGCCAGGCAGTTTCGTGACTGTGCTGGATCGTTCCACCAAAGATTATACTGGATGGCGCATCGCTGCGTGGGTATTCGAGAGCCGGATGACAAAGTTGAATAAAGCGGTCTGATAGAAGACATAGAGCGTCGAAGATAAAGTGTGGACATTTCGATGCTCCAAGACTCTGTAAAACGGACTGGAAATCCTGCTGTGCCTCTGCAAATACTTCCTCTTGAATCTTTGTCCGCAAAACAGCATTTCGACAACGTCCCTCTTTACTGTCATCAGGTAACAAGCCCAGACCGAAAGGAGCCGTATCAACACTCGACAAAGGTAGCGGAATTCCCCCAAAGGAAATCAACCCCTCCGGTTGCAACTCTGGCTCACAAGCCCCAAGTTTCAACGGAATAGCTCCCCAAAAAAGACTCTCATTCAAAACCACAACCGATCTTTTCTCATCCCTCTCTCTAAACCCTCTCAAAACACTCATCACACTCTTGAACTGCGCGGCAATGGGCGGGATAAAGACCTTCCTCATATCAAAAGCCATCTTTTCTATACCCTCAGTGATCTCATATTTTCGAGGATGAAGATCCGCGATGTCGCCTTCGAGGAAAACATCTGCATCGTCTAGTAAAGGTGCGAATCTGGCACCTGTACTCTCGATAAAATGACGACGGCATGTTACATTGAGGAATGTGACTTCGAAACCGCGCTTTATGAGATCTTTTGCTATGGCCCCCGCTGCTACCAAGTGGCTATGTGCTGGGGTTGCACAGATGAGTATGAAGGGTTTATTACAATTGATGGGGGTTGTTGGGGTCGAGGTTACTTTTGGGTTCGTGCATGAGTTTGCGTTTCTGTCTGCCATGGCGCATTAGACTTCAGAGGAGATTCTCATGACGACATGAGGTTAACTTCAATAATAGGGGTTAGAAGATGGAAGAATATCAAGATATTTGAGGAGGTCAGTGGATGTTATAAAGAGTCAAGGGAGGAAGACGCAAGGGGTTGACCAATTATTTATAGGCTTCTGTGGTTGAAGTATATTCCAGGTTGCCACATTCTCTAGCTTGCTCGCTTATCGCTTTGCGGGGTTGGCTTTCTCCCCTTTTTGTCTCGGTTACAGACTTCGGGCTCACTATTACTGACACCATAAGAGGGCGAGCGGGAGAAGTTAGGCCGAACAATTAGATACTGATATCGCTCTGGGTCCGGTAAAGAAGTCTTGGAAAATGAATGTAGTATTTTTTTATTTGCTGAAGGTCCTAGAAACTACCTTATCCACAACCCTTGAACATCTAGTATGCATAATTTCCTACCCCCAAACTCCTCTTAGCGACGAGAGCGCAAAGCAAAATGTAGTTAAGTCGTGATATAAAACTTGCTAAACTATCCAATGCTCTAAATTTCCTTATTGTGTGAAGAGCTGTTCGAAAACGAAGCAAGCGCTTGACTAGTTCTGGTTGTTTTCGGAAGGACGTTAGCTGAATAGGGAAATTGCTGCTAATGCGACTGGTGGCGGCTTGATGAACCAGGGGAGTACTATCAAGGAAGGCCAGCTTCAAGCAATCAACCTGCACACGCAATATCAGCATCAGAACCCAGCCATAGCAAATGTCTCAAAGCCAAAGAAATTCCCTACCCAATTCATGGCTCTATGATATCTTCCACCCCAAAAATGACCTAAGCACCCAGCCCCAACCCCTATCGTCACCATCACATAAGACCCTAAACTAAACAAACATCTAAACCCCTCCAAAATCCCTCCCCAAGCACCCCTAAAGCGCAACCATAACGCCCCTAATAAACTCAGCCAATCCTTGACAAAACTCCTCTTGCATCTGACAAAATTGCGCCATCTCCAAATGAAGTTGAGACTGACGTTCATACAATTCAACCTGTCGTTCGTGAGTTTGAATTCGAGCTACCTCGTGAGGATCGTTTTGAGTTGATACACGAGAGTCATTTTTCTGAACTAGTATGCAAGATCCGTGCTGAGCAGGTCTGGGGACCTCCTCCTCCTCTCTCACCAACTCTTTCTGTTGCTCATTGGGATTAGCGAGTTGTTGCATTAGCTTGCCATGTTGTTGTTGTTGTTGGATGTTGCAGCGGCTGAGGTCGGCTTGCATTTCTGCGATCGAGGAAGGGATGTGATGTTTCATTATTGGTTGCCTTGCTGGATTTCTGAGTTGATGGGTCGGTGGTAAGACCGTGTTGTATTGTTAGGTTAATCCTGGTTGTAGGAAAGAGCAAGACACAACCTTTCCCACTCAGTGTCAACATCACATCATATAATTCCTCAAGCACTCAAAGGGAGTTAATCATTCCCTACAATTATTACTTGAAAGTTCAATATTACTCTTATACATTGCCTTCAATCCTAGTAGTTACAAGCGTAATGTCCGAAACTCAAGAACATAGAGCTCTAGGAAAGTACAAAGAGCATCTTTGGACAAAGAAGCCATTGACATGCATCTTGAAGTTAGAGAATTGTAGTGAAAGCCACGAATCAGTTGGCGAGCAGAGACAAATGCGGTCAGATGAAAAGACCACTGCAACATGAATTGTATGAAATCCTCCATCAAACAAAGGAAAAGTATTGTGTCACAAAAACCAGTAGCATACAATATGAGGTCACCAAAAAGCTCAAAAGGTCGTTAGAAAATGCACTAGTTCAAGAATCTAGGCCAACCGGAATCGCAGATGGTGACAGAATCAACTGGTACGAGAAAAACGTGCAGAGGGAGACACTCTACATGGGCGACGTCAGCTTTCGAAACAGTTTAACAAAAGAAGAAAATTCTAAGACATACCATAGCCACCTTCCAACCCAATTGAATAACAACTTGATACTGCCTTCTTGTTGAACAGTGTCTATGGATACAGTGATTCGTTCATATGTGGCCCAGTTCCACCTTCGCAAGGGCATGGTCGTCTTCGAATGGGTCGTCTTGAAGGTTGAGGTATACTAAACTTTGTTCTAATGAAGCCACGCTCACGATCGCGTTTATCCATCCAAGTAGAGAACTTTTCTCCCCAGCAGCAAACCCATTCAAGGCAGTTGTCCCACTCGTAAGCTCCCCCAAGCTGTTTCATATCAAACTCATTCCGGAAAATTGGCTTAGAAAATGAGTTGTGTGAGATTGGAGGCTCTGAGCTTGATGGAGTTGCGAACGGAGGATGGACGAGTGATGGCTGGGTTTTGATGACTGTCTGGGTGCTACCTTGGGACTTGACTTGATCATATGCAACTGATGTTGGGACATATGGAGGTGGCGGTGATTGGTATTGATAGTAGGTAGGGGGCAGCGCCTGCTCACCTTTGGAACTAGGCACTGGGGGGTATGATGCATGCTTGTAAGGTACAGCATTGAAGTTGAGTTGTCTTTGACCTGTGGGTTGGTTTGGACCTGTAGGTGTTGCCTGACCATTTCCTTCGAGACCGAACCCGCCACTCATACGAGAGGTTGCAGCCAAAGGATTGTTGGAATCAGATGTTGAACCAAGACTTCCCTGAGTACTCTCACTGTCACCCAATGTGAAGTCTCGACGATAGTATTCAACCCATTCAATCCATCGAAAGGGTAGTCCTTTTTGAATTCGTTCCAAGTACGGCTTGTCAAACGTCATACATTTTTGTTCGGCTTGTGCTTCCGTGAGAGCAGGATTGCACCTATACAACGCATATGCCATACCGTCGAGCACATTGTTGTTAACACGCAGCTGGTGGTTACTTTCCACATTAAAGGTTGTATTGCAATTATAAATGTATTCTATAATGGCCTTCCATTCTTGTAGAGTGAGTTGGGTCTCGGACTAAAACGGGTCTCGAGTCAGCTTAGGTATTAATAAACAGTGATGCTCTGGTAAGGCGACAATTAACTGTACCTGCTCGGTGGTATCATTTGCCTGTTTCCACAGCTGATTGTCATGCGTCTGACTTGAGCTCAGGCTCATGCTTGGTGGCAGTTGGAGTAGATCACCTCGAGGAACAGCTCTGATAAATTCTCGTTCAAGATCGGACCAGATTTTGCTTCTTCCTCTGGGATTCATTGCGACCGTGTCCTGTTGTGCCGGCTTGTAACGGAGAAGTCTTAGTCAAAAGGTTGCGATTGTTTTGTGTTGTAAAGTTGAAAGTTGAAAGTTGAAAGTTGAGGGCGTAAGGTGTGTTGAATACCTGGGTAAAGATGTCTAATTTTTACAGTCAAGCGAGGAAGGCGCGGGTGTGTTTCTAAACAAAAGTGGCAGTACTGATTTGGTGAATCACTGGGATGCCGCTTTTCAGTCATGAGAATATTGATGGCCAACGAGTTAGCTCAGTTATCTGGTTTGGAAGAGACCATTCTGACTAGGGAAAGTGAATTACCCAAAACAACCGAGTTGCCCAAGTCCATTTATCGGTATAGATATATTCAAAATGATCTCTTATGAACCAATTCACGCGGTATGTGCAGATGAGTTCATGAATCCTTCGAACTCATTAATCACTTTCGAACCGTGCTGAATTATTTAGAATGAGTTACCCAAGACGTGAGTTGCTTAAATAAACCGAGATAATTTACCTAAAGACACAAATTTGACAGTAGTCTTGAATTAACACCAACTTCAATTTCTACGAGAGGTCATCAACTAGTGACCTCCCACAAGGCCTCAATCCCCGCCCGTTAATGAAAGCAAATTCCTCCTCTTCATAATCTCTCCATCTATACAACCTCCCATTAATCGCACTCCTCGCTCTTATAATTGAAGGCGAAGTCGAAGGGTCTAAGAATATCTCCTTCAAAACATCTGCCGCTCTCCTCTTGCCTACTCTGTTACGCCTAACGTATTCCTCTATGCGATCTGTAATCATCATAGCCCATCTGCAATCAAATCCTATTCCAAGGAAGTCCTGCTGCATGAAGTGCCAATGTCCCCGATATTCTAGCCACTGCAAAGAGGTGACTTTCTTACTGAAGTCGTCGAGGGCAATATACAAGGGTCGAAAAGCACCAGTGGCTCTGGTTGGATTATCAGGGTCAAAAGAGGAGTCAAGAGGTCTGGTATCGTAGTCTTCATGGGCGGTGAGAGAGGGTTGGGTACGCCTAATGTATCGTTTATATTCTTGTCTTTCGTACGACCGAGGATCATTTGTGTTGGCCACCAGAAAAAAGATTGATGTTAAGAGGGAAGTAAAGTGCTGTTTGATGATTTCTGTAAGTATGGGCATGGCCAAGCTGTACTCTTCAGTATTGTTCCCATAAATTTGCATGTGTCGAATAGTTGCAGTGTTCTTTGAACCAATTTGTTTGATGAAGGCAACGTAGCTAAGCTCCGAGAGATAACATGGAATGTCCTTCAATAGGAATAGGTTGGTAATTGGTTGCATGAGATGCTTGTCGTTTTCTCTAAAAAATCGATATTTGGGTGCATAGGATTCTCGGGAAAGGTTGATTGCGAAGACATTGTTGCTGTATAGAAAGTGAGAACCTTCCTCAGCAATCTGTCTGCATGTCTGCAGAATGGCAGCATGGATGCCCCCCGAACTATTTCGTGCACCTTTTGCAGGTGCCAGTCCCTGTCCATCGCCTTCATTATACCGAACATATGGAGCATAGCCATCTAGTCGTCTCTGAAGGCTATCGACAACCTGCACAGCATGAAGTTTACCATCTGTCGTACGATTAAGCAAGAGTTGTTCATAAACCTGAAGTCGTACTTCAGCAGCTAGGTGAAGGAAACCAGTCTTTTTCCTTTCGTTACGCATCTTTAGTGCCGCGACAGAGGGAGCCTGGTCTTTGGTAGAATAATAGGTAAGCATTTAACTAAATAGCACTATCTAAACATCAAAGGCAGACTTACCAGCCAAGCTCAGATTTTTTAGCCACCAGCAAGTAGGAAGATCCATCTTTAGTTGAGACCGCAAGATTCTCAAGTCAAGATAGGAGACTAAAAATATTAGTTCGCTCTCAGACAAGCTCGAAGCAGACTCCTAAGTACAAATGTTGAAGAATGATTAGGCTTTTTAATAGGCATAAGAAGAAAATTTTGGATAGCTACAACAGCCAAGGTATATACTCAATTGCCTTTGTGTACTGTTTCCGATTTGGTTGTTGGAGGTTGTTCCTTCTCTTTGTTCTTGTGAAGCGAGCATGCTTGTATCCGCACTTGGATAGTTATGGTAGTACGCAAGCAGTTATTTTCAATCTAGAACAAGAAAATTTAAGGGTAAAATGTTGTCAATAGGTAATAGGATAAAAATGTCGAATGCTGACTTGAATATTGTTTTCAACCTGGAAAGCTGTAGTATATAGTCACGTGTCACAGACCCACTTTTACTAACTCGATCACAAGCTTAGAAGACAACCAAAAAAAGAGAAGAAAAAAAAAACAAAACCAAAAAACCAATAGCTCCGAATTAAACCCAATAGCCCCCATTCTACTAATTTCTCAAGAGAAATTATGTAACTTAAAAAAAACTATCACTTTTGTATAATTCGCCCACCTGATCTGCAGGGGAAAAAAGGTATTTAAAAACATAGCAAAAAGAATATTGTTTGAAAGTTAGCAACACCCCGTTTCGATCGGGGGACCTCCGGGTTATGAGCCCGGCGCGCTTCCGCTGCGCCATGTTGCTTTGTTTGCAGGTGTTTGTTGAAGAGAAACTAATTATTTAAATTTATGTAGTACAACATAAGTTGTGGGTATTTGGTGTGAGTCATCCAGAAAATTAGCCCCCTAATGTGTTAAGCGAGAAATGCTAGGCTTGACGAAAACGACTCTTAAGTTGATGAAATCGAGCATTATCAAAGATTAGAAGCGATACATATCTCGACGTTTTCATTTGCAATATCTCAGTATTGCCAAGTTGAAAGTGAGAGGCCTCCAATTTCAATTCTCATAATTCTACCAGCTCAATTGCTCTAGCAAACCACCTCTCTCTCTTGCCCTAAGACGGCCGCCCAAACCCCAAGTTCCTCAAAGCACCTCCCTCCCTCCACCAGTATGATGCTCAACCCCATAAGCCTTCACGACACCATTGAAATCATTATGTGCAATCTCCTCCAAGCTCAAGCCTTTAGTTTCCTGCAGGAAGAAGAACGTAGTTATGGCGATCACGGCATCGAAGAGACCCCAGAGGAGGAAAGTCCCCCTGGTTACAGTGTCAGCAAACCCCCAAAATCTAAAAAGATGCATAGGAGATACTTACCAGCCTAGATTTGTGATCATGTACGGGGTCGTAAGTGAGAAGACGAAGTTGAAAAGCCATTGTGAGGAGACTCCTACTGCGATACCAGCTTCTCGAATGCGGGTCGGGAAAATTCTGATGATTATTAGTATTAATACATGTTCTGTTTAAAGTATGCCAAGACCCAGCACTTACTCAGAAACATAAGGCCAAGGCAATGGACCCCAGCTCATATTATACGCAGTGACAAACATGTAGATGAGCGCTACAGTCGCAATACCGCTAGAAGAAACATTTCCGGTTCCTTGTGCAGGCTTGCTTTTCACCACGGCCGCAGTAGTGATTTGACAAGCTGCCATGAAAGCTGCACCCCATATCATGACCTGTCGTCGACCAATACGGTCTGACATGAATAGGACGAAGATACCACAGGCTACTACTTTGATAGCCCCAAAGATGGCTGTTAGGAGCAAATCCTTGTCGCCACCTCCAACTAGAAGTTTGAAGTACTGGGGACCGAAATATGCGAAGGCCTGTCTAAGTTAGACATTTTGTCCATATATTTTATGATTATAACTTACTGTCGCCCCGGTGGCTTGTTGAGCCGTAAAAACTGCAAAAGATATGAATATCCTTTTGAAGTTGTCTCGCTCGAGAAGTTCTAGGAACGTTAACTGACACTATTCCAACAGCATTGCGTAAGACTGGACTGAGCGTACCTTTAAATTTAAGACCTTCAGTAGCTCTTCGCTCGATCTCTACCCCAATTCGAATCTCCTCCATCTCATCTATTGTGGTTTGGGAATCATCGGCACGAATCCACTTTAGAGATTCCAACGCCTCATCATGCCATCCCTTCTTCGTCAACCATCGAGTACTTTCCTTTAGAGTGAGCATTCCAAGTCCAAGCAACGCGGCAGGGATTATCTGAAGACCGATAGGGATCTGCCATTGTCGAGATTCAACAGGCATTGTCTTCAACACAGCGTAGTCAACCCAATAAGAGGTAAAGATTCCAAAGGTATAAAACCACTGAAAGAAACTCCCAATCTGGCCTCTAAGTTCCTTTGGAGTCATCTCACTGCTGTACATAGGCACAACCACTGTCGCAGCTCCAAGTCCTAAGCCTGCAACAATACGTCCGACATAAAACGCTGCCATTGAGTGGGTGTTGATAGTCTCAATTATGGCGCCGATACAGAAGATTGCAGAGGAAATCATAAGCGACTTCCTCCTCCCAAGTTTATCCGTGATGGGCCATACCAAAAGACAAGCGACGAATGCGCCAGCTTGCTGTAATCCTACGGCTAAGGAGTTTACTCGTGTAGCATGAGCTGTGGAGTATTGAAAGTCGTGCACGAATGACTTCAATGTCAAAACACCACCTAATGGTCATTAGCGTACAAGACGAAATTGATAGCTGTTGAAAAATTTACCAACTCTAGAGAAAGTCATCAGTATAGAGTCCTTATAATATACCCAGATAGGTACAACTTACATGCCGCTGTCATAGCCAAATAAAAACCCACCCAAACAAACTACGCAACCAAGCCAATAAGCGCGAAGCTTCCCTAGAGAAATACCGCTCGTCGCCATGGTTTTAGCAGGAAGAAGAGGTTCTGTCTCTTCGGCGACTCCAGAATTCAGGTGGTTGTCCATGCCGCTCTCTTGGCGACGTTGGTTCTTTGTAGTCAATCGAATTCCAAAAGTCCATGTAAGTGCAGTAGCACGCTCACATAGCTTCAAATTGCGTGACAGCAAGGAACAGCTCCGAGTCATAGGATGGTCAGTATAATCATCTACAAGGGTAGCTCCGTTTAGTACAGTACTGTACGTGTACGTGCATTCATGTCGGAGGTTTCTTTGGTGGAGGGGGGAGGAGTGAGCGACCGCGGGGTAGCGAACATTGGGAAATAGATCCGCATTCAACGCGGTCTGTACGTCAGCACCGTCTCACAGTTTGATAACGTCCTATTTTAATGTCGTGGATTGTTCATACCCCGCAATCTCTGTAAATAATACCTTATCAAAATCAGACGACGAAGGTGATACAACGTCACCAGCAATGAACCAGTAGTTGATGCCATTTCCCAAGCGAAGCCTGTATATCACATTTGGATTACAGTACTTCCATTCCATGTCGCATGTAAAGCTATCCAGAGCAGACCATATCTCATACAGAAGCAGCAGTATACTGGTAATGAATCCAAAATCCTCGCAAATCTTTGATGAGATCCACGTTCCAAAGAGACAGACAAGTTCCAGGTACTGTACCATCCAATGAAGAGCAAGTGAGTTGTGCACGGTAGACATCTGTCTCATCAGGGAATTCCCCATCCACACATCCACTACAGTATTTTGCTAGTCCACTGCCTCGCTGCAGGTGCCACAATAGCTCCAATCCTATCAGGAGGAGATCAAGCTGTCCACGGGTCCGAAGAGCGGAAAATCAGCTGATATATCTCCTTCATTACTTCTGTCCTCTCCTAACTCTCATTCTTTTCATACCTACTTCCAGCTTAAGGTTACACTCCTCATTGAGAAAAAATAGGTTTTGAATAACAGAATCTGCCCGATATGTCTTCAACATCACCCAAGAGGCCAAATTTCCTCATCATTGTCGCTGACGACTTAGGATTCTCCGATATACAATCATTCGGCGGAGAAATACACACGCCAAACATCAACAAGCTTTCCAAGAAGGGGATCCGCTTCACGGACTTCCACGCAGCAGCAGCTTGTTCTCCTTCCCGGGCAATGATAATGACAGGAACAGATCACCATATAGCAGGTCTCGGAAATCTCATCGAGTGGACTAACATTTCGGGTCAGAATGATCCCTCGGGAAAGATGTCGACTGCACCACAGCGAGGAATGCCAGGTTACGAGGGGTATCTGAATGAGAGGGTTGTGACCCTACCTGAAATGCTGCGCGATTCGGGATATCTAACCATGATGGCTGGAAAATGGCATCTTGGTTTGACTCCAGAGCGTAGCCCAAAAGCCCGTGGGTTTGAGAAAAGTTTTGCACATCTTCCCGCATGTTCTGTAAGTGAAAATAAAACACAACTAGGAAACTTGTTGTTCATGTCAAAATAGAATCATTATGCCTACGAACCCCAATTGCAGAGTCCGGATCAGATACCTGAATTCATGACCATGAGCTTCATTGCACTACACAGTGAGGATGGCGAATATGTTAAGAAATTGCCAGAAGGGTGGTATTCAAGCGACGGATATGGAGACAAGATGTTGCAGTATTTCAAAGACAGAAAAGAGAGTGGGGATGAGCGGCCGTTCTTTGGGTACTTCCCTTTCACAGCGCCTCATTGGCCTTTACAAGCACCACCTGAGTATGTTGCCCATTACAAAGGTGTCTATGACGATGGACCAGACGCTCTTCGTTTAAAACGCCTCCGGAAACTCAAGGATCTCGGAATTATCACTCCAGATGTTGAGCCGCACCCCGTCATTGCAGATGAAGTAAAGGAATGGAAGGACTATACCCCTGAAGAGCAGGCGAAGTCATGTCGAGCCATGGAGATTTTCGCAGGAATGGTTGAGTGTGTTGATGCAAATGTGGGTAAGGTAGTCGACTATCTGGAAGAGACTGGAGAGCTCGATAACACCTTCGTATGCTTCATGTCAGACAATGGTGCTGAAGGAGCGGCCTATGAAGCTTACCCGATAGTCCAAGGGAGTATGATTCAGCACCTGCAAAAATACTACAACAACAGTCTAGAGAACCTTGGGAATGGGGACTCATTCATTTGGTATGGCCCTCGGTGGGCACAAGCTGCCACAGCGCCAAGCAGGTTGTATAAGGCATATACAACAGAGGGAGGCGTCCGAGTCCCATTTTTGGCGAAATTCCCTGAGGGCTTTAGTGGTAGTGAAAAGCATAACACTATCAGCCATCAATTTGCAACTGTGATGGACATTGCACCCACGATACTAGACATGGCCGGTGTTTCTCACCCAGCTCCCACGTACCAAGGTCGCGAGGTAGTACCGATGAGAGGGACGAGCATGGTCCCGTACATCAAAGGTAAGACTGAGGGTATCCACGAAAAGGATTTTATCGAAGGATGGGAGACTTGCGGTAGAGCAGCTGTTCGTAAGGGCGACTGGAAAATAGTCTTTATCCCAAAGCCCAAAGGGCCAGAACGATGGCAGCTCTATAATCTGGCGAAGGACCCCGGGGAGATCCATGATCTAAGCGAGCAAGATCCAGAACGTTTGGAGAAGATGGTCAAGTTGTGGGATCAGTATGTCTTGGAAACCGGTGTGATTCCACTTGCTCCAGAGCTTGGCCATTGGATGGCGGCAACAGAGGAGCAGATGCCTGAGAATGTTTGGATGGAATATGAATATTGGAAGGAGGGTGCGAGAGATGATCCCGAGAAGTTCCAAAAACATCCACCCCGTTTCCAGAGAACTGTGAAGGCAATTTAATGCGCCAGGTAGTTATCAAAATCGAAGATTGTACCAAGAGGCATCGATTCTCAGAAGAAGTATTTATTGTGTAAAGGGTGATGGAACTTCTGTCGAGACTCATAGCATGGGTATCTTTCAGCTAGTCGTAGGCATAATTTAAGTCCAACCTTTAGGATATTTCTGATGCGTGGCTAACATTTAGATATTCAACATTTTGATTATTACTTTCGTCTCGTGTTTCTTTGTATACTTCTATCATGATCTCACGCAGTTGTAAGATATTTAATCCCAGCTTGTATGACTCCGTACTAGAAAGGAAGAACAAAAGCCGACTCGGCTTACAATCCTGCCGTCGGCGACGAGAACGCCCGGCTTAAACCCAACCACTCTTCGACTACCAGTACTGACAACCAAGCACCAGAGTCCCCCATCAAAGTGGAGGTATCTAGTTTCAATTCTGATAATGGAGTTAATCGCTGTTAAGATTCTTGCAAAGTCGAGTATCAAACTGTGAATGTGTAAGGCGGTGCAAGACTGCACCGATACCAGTCATCTGTCACCATGATTGACGACTTGGATTTTGTGAGGTAGATATATAAATAAAGTCTTCTCAAGTCTTGTACTTGAGTTTTATCATCACTATCACCAATATTCTTTCTTTGTAGACACCAAAAGAAGATAGCCTTCAAGGAACGCTCCACCTACCACCCTAACCAACAATCAAAACAATTAACGTTAATCATCTGAGCATCTCAGCTCCAATCCATAATGCCGCCAATAACCTCCGTGCTATCCCTGCCCTTCAAATCTGTCTATCTACCACCTGCAAACTCATTCGCAGGTCAGACGGTCCTCATAACAGGAGCTAATACTGGTCTCGGTCTCGAAACAGCTCGCCACATTGTAAATCTCGGCGCTTCCAAGGTAGTCCTAGGCGTTCGTACGCTCTCCAAAGGTCTCGCTGCAGCAAAATATATAGAAGCCACAACTGGCCGTTTGGGTATTGCGGAAGTATGGGAAGTCGATCTTGAGAGCTTTGCGAGTGTTAAGACCTTCGCTGCTCGTGCAAAGGGATTGGAGCGGCTGGATACTGCCATTATGAATGCAGGTCTGGCAAGTCAGCAGTGGAACCTGACTGGTGATGGATGGGAGAGGCAGCTTCAAGTCAATGTGCTATCGACAACATTGCTCAGTTTACTACTTCTGCCGCTCCTTAAGCAAACAAAAAAAGCATACCCTGAAACGACACCCCATCTCGTGCTTGTTGCTAGCGACATGCATCTCGATTCCACTTTCCCACAACGCCAAGCACCCAACATCCTCAATACCCTAAATTCGCACGAAGATTGGACCAAAACATCAGCTGCTTCGGGAGTTGAGCGGTATGCTGTTACCAAGCTGCTGCTTCTATTTGTGATGGTCGAACTTGCACGAATGGCTTCTGTTTGTGGGGAAATTCCAAAAGTAGTTGTGGATGCTGTGGCTCCTGGTTTTTGCAAATCTGAACTCTTATCAAGAGAGGAAGCACCTGTCATATTGAAGATTGTACAATTTTTAACAGCCCGCACACTGCCTGTAGGAGCAAAAACTCTTGTAGATGCTGCGTGTAGGGACCCGGATTCGAACGGCAAATATTTAGATCATCAAAAGATTGCTAAGATGGCTCCTTTGGTAGTAAGCGAGGAATACAGTGCGATAAGGCAACAAGTGTGGAAGGAGATTGTAGAATTGCTGAAATGTGTTGCTCCTGAAATTGGGAACCTGTGAATGGGACAAGAACTAGACAGATTCTGACATATTTATAGAACAACTCCTCAAACTAAGCCAATGGTTTACTCTTCAAGATGTATTAACGCTTCAAGACGTATACTCTATCAAGATGATAAGTTCATTGGTTCGAGTGGTAGCCTCGATAATCAAATTGAACAACGTCGCTTATTTCGTCAATCACTTCTCACTCCGAAAATAGCTGAAAGGCATGACTTTAAACTCAACGACTTAAAGCCTAGGGTCAACAAGAGGGATTGGACATTACAAGAGCAAATGCGCTTGAGGCGTACAAGACAGTATGGAAATCAGCCTTCTCTTCGCCTCATGATCATGTCTCAAACCACCTTAGATCTCAATCTCACCAAGAATAAACTGTCAACCCTGCCATCTAGACAACAAAAAGGCCCAAGCCTTTGAGACTCTAGCCTCAGAATGGAAAGAAAGGACAAGGTGAAATGAAAAGCTTGAGTTATGACGATAATCTCCGCCGGGCAATTAGCCTGGAGCGATGTGTGGCTGGAAGCTTTCCCCAGCCCGACTGATGGAATAAGTGTCGCCAAGTACGTGGGCCAAGACAATTGACAACTGGGAACTCGACCAAAGGCCCCAAAACAACCAGTATTGTGGCTTGACCAATTTCTCCATTTCTTGATCCTTGATGTTTTGCAATTGAACGCGCCTGTGGGTATGATCTATCTTAGGCCTAGTTAGCAAGCAGTTTGAAATGTATATGAAGGAACGTATATCCCATATCTTTCGTTTTCGTGTTTTCGCGTTTTCTTTGACCAAGCCTGGAGTTCTGTTTTTGATATTGTAACTTTCTCAAGACGCGACACATACCTTCTTAAAGTTACATTTACATTATGTTTGGGAAGTCAAGAACTTCGCAGCCGGTCAGAAACACAAGGTCTGGTACTACCACGAAGGAGAAAATGTCATGGGATGTACCGTAAGTCGTTGACAGCGTGTGATAAAGTCATTGCGTCTCCTAATCGACTGTTGGTGTGTTCTTCGGTATCATGTTTGTGCTCTCCATTGCTGAGCTAGTCCTCACGGTCGATTCCTTCCAATACCTCCAAAAGACACATACTTGGGCCTCGAAGACCGAAAGATAGAGATTGGGCTTTTTGATTTTCTCTAAAGTGCAGACAATTTCACTCTCTGCTGTGTGCGCAGAAAATCTTCCACTCAATGCTCCACACAGTGCTCGACCCCACTGCCTCTACCATAGAAAATGTGCTAAATGTGTTAGTATTTTTTCTGGTAATGTCACAATTCTCTGAATAATATCTGGTGTTTTAATTCGTTCAATGTAGGGTGTTATAATCTGCAACCGGGGCGTTGGTGGTATCAAAGGTGGATTGACGGAGTGCCATTAACTCAAGATCATTGAAATCATTGCTTGCGTTATCGCCAGCGTCAGTATCATGGCAACCGTACCGGTGGTTAAGAATACGATGAAGAGGTGGAAGAGACAAGCTGAGATGAAGACGCGGGCATCTGGATGAAGGAAATACTGAAGGATATGAGGATGGGTGTGACGATGGTGGGAGAATTGCGGGGATATGAAATGACGGTATAGGGCTTGATGATGCAGTTGGATATATCCTACTTAATAAGCAATTAGTTCACCATGATCACTCAAATTTGGTCACGGACTATTTGCATAATAGCTACAACTTGTGCGTATATGTGCTCTCATTTAGTAGCGGGTAGTGGTTCTCCCTCACCAGATCTCCTTCTATGTCTCCGATATGCCCGTGAGACACTGTCTTCCAGAAGTTCATTTGAGATCGCTGGGTATTTCTATTCATTTGATAGATGCCACTTCCATTGTGACTTCGGCCTTTGATCAAAGAGCCCACCAGAGGAACGCCTGTAGTGCAACTGAACTCCAGCGTGCAAGTAAAAGATAATGAATATCTCAAGGCACAGTCAAGGTTTCCACAGTATGTTTAACATCTGGAAGTAGGTGTGAAATCTGGTTGGGATCTCGCATAGCGACTGTAAGATCATTTGGAAGCTTTCCAGAAAATATGAGACTCTGGTAAACCTGTCAGCAAAAGCAGCAAAGCAAACTTTGGGCTGTGAATTTCCCACCTTCTTGACCTTATCAAACACATCTTCCTTTTCACTGTAGTCTCTGATGACCTTACCAGTATCGAAGTCCACGTATATACGAGTGTCTCGCACTCGAATAAGCACATCATCAAGCCTCATGAAATTCCGTGACAATAAGAGCATGCGATCAGGCATCACTCTCAATTTGCATGAGTAGATGGAGACACCGTTGTCATCAAGTTCGCTTTCGTATAGGACTACTTCTTCAAAGAAAAGGATTGGATCGGGGCGCTTGAGTAAAGCAATCGGAATTTGTTCGCTCTCGTCCTCAGTGAACTCATTGCCCTTCGTGATGGTGCCCTTGTAGTCCGTAGAGTATGACCAATCGAATGGCTTAACCACTTCTTTGATGCCCTTGGAGGCCTCCTCTCTGCTAGTCGTTAGTAGCATGACAAGATTCATGAAGGGGCTTCCTACCTGGTAGCCGCCCACTCCGAAGAATATGCAACCTTGAGGACTTTCTTGTCGGTCTTGTCTACGCGGTCTAGAGCATCAAACGCATTGAATTCCAGGCGCCAACCACTTTGTAAATGTTCAATGGAGACCATGTTGTCCCCAAATATCATCTCTGGAACTGGAATGCCAAGCTTCTTCGTCATATCATCTATGGGGCCTGATTTAGAAATTGGGAGCTTGCGCGCGCTGATCTTGAAGCCTTTCTGCGTATGCGATACAGTAGCCTGATCTGCTGCTTCTGGCGTAGGATAAGATTCGTTGATAGATCCATTGAAAGACATGATGCCTTGTTTCCAAGCCCTTTATGATTTATATGAGGGATTATGTGAGCTTCTCAATCTTGTCAGAGTAATGTTGATAATAGAGAGGAGTTTCGCGACGAGACAAGTTCAATGGCGGGGCTGAAGCGGAGGAGATGCGGAGAATACGGCCGCGTATCAAGAGCATTCAGCGCCGAGGGGGGAAGTCGAAGTCCAACTAGCTAGCTAGTCAACTCCAACAACTGGATATGGTACTACTCCAGAAGATTTAGGGTAGTGTAAAATTGTCGGTATTATATGCTCAATGCTAAATACTTGGAAATATCATCAGCTTATCTGTTGCAACGAGCCTCTGACTAAGTACACAATGAAAAAAGTGCGCTCTGTTCTCCAGTCGCCAATTGCCGTTGCCCCAGAAACCAGCACGTCCAAATTCAAGCAATCGTCTAAACATCAAACCAAGGTCAAGCAAGACCTTGAGCTGCCAGCTTCTTTCTTGAACCAAATCCTACTAACAAACAGCAAAAACACCTGTAAACCCGACTCAAGTCAAACTGAACAAAGTATTCATTACCTCTTTTTGATTGATCGGTATGGCAACGAGGACCCTCGAATCGCGATTTGAGCGCATGTCGGTGAACGACGAGAATGACCCAGGCGATGGAAAGACCTATGGGCTGAAGTCTAAGGTTTATATTCTATGCTAGTCTTTAATCAATCTGCTAACAGCTAAAAAGCAAATTTCCTCCACTACGTCTGCACAGTTATCACAGAGTGCAAATAGAGCCAATCTCCTCAAGATCGCCCTCCAGAACCAAAACACAACAACAACGAGTACTGTCACAACTGTCACAGTCCCATCACAAGCCGCAAAATGGCGAGGGTCAGAAATGCCCAACAGCTCTGGCTCGCCGCCTCGGAAGACGAACTCTGGCTCGTCTCGTGGATCGGGGGAACTCGTGAAGGCTGAGCGCACATCGAATCCAATGTACGAACAGCCGGTCGCACCAAAACAATTTCATCTCGGCATGTTTGAAATTGGACGGCCACTAGGAAAGGGAAAATTCGGTCGTGTTTATCTAGCAAGAGACCGAAGCAGCGGGTTCGTCTGCGCGTTGAAAGTCCTACACAAAAATGAGATACAGCAGGGCAAGGTGGAGAAGCAAGTACGAAGAGAAATTGAGATCCAAACTAATTTGCGCCATCCAAACGTCCTTCAATTGTATGGCCACTTCCACGATAGCAAACGGATCTTTCTGATTCTCGAGTTCGCTGGCAAGGGAGAATTATACAAACACCTTCGCCGAGAAAATCGTTTTCCAGAGTGGAAGGCAGCTCAATACATCGCACAAATGGCAGCGGCCTTGAAATACCTCCACAAGAAACATGTTATGCATCGAGATATCAAGCCAGAGAACATTCTTGTAGGAATACACGGAGAACTCAAAATCTCCGATTTCGGTTGGAGTGTCCATGCGCCAAATAACAGGAGAAACACAATGTGTGGTACACTGGACTACCTCCCTCCGGAGATGATCAAGCCTGGTAGCCAAGATAATTACTATAACGAGAAAGTCGATCTTTGGAGTCTGGGAGTATTGACCTACGAGTTCTTGGTTGGAGAAGCACCTTTCGAGGATACTCCAGTCATGACGCAGAGAAGGATAGCAAGGGCCGAGATGACTGTGCCACCTTTTGTGAGCCCTGAAGCAAGAGACCTTATCAAACGAGTAAGTGATTTAGAAAACACACAGAAATTTCACTCTAACGCCTTGTAGCTACTAGTCCTTGATCCGGAGAAGAGAATACCTCTCGAGCAGGTCCAAAAACACCCTTGGATCATCAAGCACTGTGTTAAGGGTGAACGAGCTAGTATGAGGGACTCGAAATCGATAGGAAGTAAATCTTCGAGTGATTCTCGCGATGAATGATTAATGACCATTATTTTTAAAGGCGTTTGGTGATCGGTGCAGGTATTGGGCAAGATGGGGCATTTGTTGGAGTCGGAGATCATCATATTCTTTCCTGTACGCCTACGCTGACCCATATAATGACAAGAAGCGTATCCTCCTGGTAATACAGAGGTGTTTATACATGAAGCCATTCTGGCGTATTACTTATATATTTCGTCGAATGGTCGGGTATCCGCAAAACATGAATCCCATACCTCGTTCACAACCTTCGTTGCGTGCACATCATCCTTGCAAGACGGTCTCATCATCACAGAACGTATCGCACGGTTCCTTACGCAAGCTTGATGCTGCTGGGTGACTGTCCAGTTGTTCCTGGTAAAGAACTCCCTCGTCCACCTACACTCACCACTTAAACTCGATGCTCGAATCTAGTTCCATTAGCAGTTAATCCCTCTCAGCGGCAGCCAAAAACATACTTCAGTACAAGCGGCATGTCTTAAGTCCGCCCAATCCACCTTAAACCTCAAATGATCCCAAGCATGCACCATCTCATGCGCCAAAGTATCCTCCATATGACCCTGACTCCTCATCTCATTGGCACAAATCTGAATGCCATGATCCGGACTAAATCCACCACCCTGTCTAACCCTTCTTCCATTCTCATCAATCCTCGTCGGACATCGTCTGCACATAACATTCTTCTCATTCAATTCGCCATTCAAATCACTGATATTCTGATTCAGAAACCGAATTATGGGCGAGTATTGAAATAGGTAATCTCGCCATTCGTCGCATTTTTTACAGTCGGCTGCTTCATTGCGGATGTAGGCGTCTTCTCTGAAATTGTCTTTTCCTGCGTCTGTCATTCGTCCTGTGAGAATGTTGAAGTAGTTCGTCCATTTTGCATTGGGATCGTAGCCAGTTTTTGACGGATCGTTTGGGGGAACGATGGGTTGGGGAGTGGTGTTTGAGGGGGGTTCTGAATCGGCCATGGTGGAAGTATAGGGTCTTCGTGGGGAAGAGGAGGAGACAAGGGCGCAATTGATGTTGTCGATGTTATTGGCAGGGCGCACGATGTATGGATTCCTGCATGGTAAGTTTGGGCGGTGAGATGTTTTGAGCGAAAGCTTCGTGTTCTGCCTCGCGATTTCGGTGGAGCAAAGCCAAATATTTTGGAACACAGTCATACCCTACCTTCATAAAACTAACCATCTTATAATCTGCAATAAGAATTCAAGAATTGAATGGATTTTGAGGGCTCAAATACATGTCTGAGGTCAGCAGTATTTCAAAAATGAAGGGTCTGAAGCCATTAACGATTGTAATTAAGCTTGGTGAGTCCCACTTCATCAGCACTGCTGCGCTGTTCGAGAGCTGGTGCGGTAATGGCAAGAAGATTGGTTGGTTCTAACAAAGGAAACCAGGAACAAGCTCGATTGTTGATGAGAAGACTCATGAGCCTCTCTTGAGTATCTTGACTCTCATAGTTGAGACCGCAGTTAAACTTCATAAGGATGGCCACAAGGTAATCATCGTCTCTTCTGGAGCTGTCGGTGTTGGCTTGCAGAGAATGGATATTGAGAAGAGACCAAAACATCTTCCACGAGTTCAGGTATGCAAGCACCAGCATTTGAAATCTGGGACCATTTGCTAATTTCTTTCTAGGCTTTGGCAGCAATTGGACAGTGTAGACTCATAGGTCTGTGGGATAGTTTGTTCGCTCATCTACGGCAACCAGTCGCCCAGATACTGCTCACCAGATATGACATCGCAGATGTAAGTGGTCTTCTTCGAACTTGCCATGAAGGATCTAATATCTTATAGCGTACTCAATACACCAATGCCCAAAATACATTCAGAGAACTTCTTGAGATGGGAGTCATTCCAATCGTCAATGAGAATGACACTATTGCCGTCACTGAAATCAAGTTTGGAGACAATGACACACTCTCAGCTATTACGGCCGCTATGGTGCATGCAGACTATCTATTTCTCATGACAGATGTCGATTGCTTGTATGACAAGAATCCAAGAACCAACCCAGATGCCCAAGCAATCGAAGTAGTAGAAGACATCACAGCCTTGACAGCAGATGGTAGATATATCTTCCCTGCATTTGACTACTCTACTAAACAATCTTCACAGTATCGAGCGCAGGCTCAAGTCTCGGAACAGGCGGGATGTCAACCAAAATTGTCGCCGCCCGCCTCGCAACCTCCGTCGGCGTAACAACAGTCATAGCCCGCGCCTCAAACCCAGGCAATATAGTAAACATAGTCCACTACCTCCAAACCACCAAGAGAATCTCCAGTCCTACCACACCACCATCAGGAAAGATACTCACCCCATCAAGTACTACCACAACGACATGCATCACCGATCCACTAGCAGCACTCAAACTCAACGCAATCGAAAAAGCACCACCACACACCCGTTTCATCCCCTCCCCCCAACCAATCCGCGACCGTTATTTCTGGCTTCTTCACGGCCTCGCACCCCATGGCTCAATCTACATCGACACAGGAGCCCATAAAGCCCTAGCAGCAAAAGCCGGTCTCCTCCCCGTCGGAGTCGTAGATGTAGAAGGTAGTTTCGCCCAACAAGAAGCAGTCCGTTTGATCGTCGTAGATAGAGCGCACCCTCCTGCAACCGGTAAGCACTGGGAAGGAACGGAAGTCGGTAGAGCATTGGTCAATTATAGTGCAGCAGAGATTGCACGGATTAAGGGTGTGAGAAGTACAGAGATTCAGGGGTTGTTAGGATATGCTGAGAGTGAATATGTTGCATTAAGGCAGAATATCAGTTTTCTTAATGCTGAGATGAGTAGGCCTGTTACTCCTAGCCTTGATGCTTAGACACTTGAGAGGGTATAGATAGGAAACGGGTATACGAGATGAGTTGAGATGAGATGAGATGATGATGATGCCGGCGTTTTGGGGAGATGTAAAGAGAAAAGAACAGGGATGGTCGACATTTGAGGAAGTATGGCGTTTGTTTACGGATGAATTCTCCTCATTCATAGTGAGACTAAATGAATAGACTGGCTTTTGATGAGATTGACCATGATCCCTTGATTATGATTGGTGTCCAAGAACTCAGGAGGAAATACATCCACAGACTGATATAAAAAAAGCCACTTAACAATTCAGGAACGAAGTACGAAGAGCATTAACAGAAAGGAGTTCATTATTTCATCAAGATTACATCCTTCTCTTCTTGAACCCCAAAGGCTTAGAAACCTCATAAGCTCGTCCAAACCAATAGTGATAGCTAGTGACCAGTAACCCGCCCTACACCAAAAGACATAACCATCCCCAAAGAAATGTAAAAGCGGGTATATGCTTCAAACCTTAACCCCCATTCCCAAAACCAAACTCCTCTTACATTCCCTAGAAATTTTCATGACTTCACCAAACCACTTTACCTCCCCATAATCGCATTCGTAGCAAGCACCTCAATACGTCTTGCATAAAGCCTCATCATATGACAAATTGGGTCACCCCAAACCACACCCCGTAAAAGCTGATCACTAACCATCTGCGCTACAACGCCTTCATTCATACGTTCATTAACCTGTTTCTTCGAGTTCGGTCTCGTTTCATACCTGTCTACGCTCCTCAGTAAGACAACTCGTCCGGCATTACTTAGTGTTGCTTCGGGTACTGGCCAGACGGGCATAGGTGGTGTTTCGGTGGATGGTGGTGCTGATTTGGACGTTTTGGCTGAGGGACGAAATTTGTTTAGTGTGAGAGTGCTGCTTGAGGCTTTAGTTTCTTTGAGAGCAGCGTTGGATGTTTTGCTGTGCAAGGTTGCTACGAGTGGTTGCAAACGTTGTGGTGTTACAGATGATAGGCAGGATTGACCTGGTGCTGGGGAGGAGTAGAGGTCGAGTAGGGAGCGTATATATGCTTTGTCTGCTCTTGCAACTGGATCGCCTTCATTGACGAAAGAATAGAAAATTGATTTTCTGAGTGCGGGGGATTTTGGCTTTTCCAGTGGCAGGAGTGAGATTGGAGGTGCACCGAAACTGACGCAGTGGATGCGCTTGAAGAACCCAGCGAGGATTGTGAGCTCTGACTCGGCTGCCTTACTTGTGGATAGCATGTGCGAATACAGTAAAGCAGCAACAGCTCCTCCGGCAGAATGTCCGGTGATAAGGAGGGAGCATTTGGAGCGGGCTGGGTCTTCTTCGAGGAGATGGCGTAGATGAGCCGCTACTGGTTTTATCATCTTCCGTGCTACTGTCAAGAAACCTGCATGGCAATGATTTCCGGGATCGTCCTTCAAAAAAAGTCAGCTGTATCCATCACATATATGAAGAGGCCCTACCAAGAACCCTTCGGGTGATGCTGGTGCTGAATTTAGATTCACGGCCCAGTCTAAGAAAGTTTGTGTTCCTCTAATGGCAAAAACGATAGTATTCATATCGTCCATATGCACAGACTTAATGACCATCGCTTTAGTTCCAAGCCTCCAATCCGCTTCAACATGAGTTTCTCTCTCTTTGCCAGTAGGTTTCGTGTATACACGTTCTGAATACTGAGCTGCAAGACAAAGTAGAGCATACGTGGGCAAGTATCTAGACTCGTTAGTATTATGACATTAGACTGTACCAAGGTAGTAGTATTGTTGATTTACATTTTCATGGGTGGCAGGTTAGGCGGTAGTCTCGAGTTTGCGTATAGGTTGACTTTAGCAAAGTAATTTGTGCTTGTTAGAGCTGACGAAATGACATTGTTTGTCATTCCCTTGGACTTTCCCTTTATCACCTCTTTGCTATTATACTCCGGCTGCTGCTGCTGTTGTAGCAAGGGCGCTGGTGGTGCAAAGATAGCCAACTCCTGATCGTCACCACTGAAACTTTCTCCATCAATTTGAGTGACAATAGCATTAAATTTCGACGCTATGATATCGCTCAATGCCGCTGCTTGATTGAGATACTGCGCACTACTATCATTGAAGATTCGGGCTCCTGGTATGTATCGAGGTGTGTCTTGGCTTTCGTTGGCGACACGTGCTCCAGGGATATAGGATGGTATATCGGCGCGAGCCAAGAGGTTCGAGAAGGATTGCATCTTCTTAACCTTCTTGCCGTCCGAGCCTGTACTTTGCGGTCCTTCTGGTAGCGGAGATGTTACAATATAATTATTTGATACGAAGACCGGTTGGTTGTAGACTTGGTATGCTGATCCGGTCCAGTCTTGGGACTGAGCAAAATCAGGTCCATCTGCATTGAAGGAAGCATCGGGCCTCTGTTCGACAAGTGTCCATGATGATTGAGAGGAAGTTACATAGGAGCCTTGGTGATGTTGCTGCGAATTGTAAATTGTCTGTGATGTTGGGTTCGGTGGTGGGGTTGCCTTCTTCGCTGATCGTCCGAAGATCGCCATGATGCTCTTTGCTCAGCCACTCACTCACTCCAAACGCTCACGACTTCCTTTCCATTATTGTTGTTATCGACAACAGGACTGACAACATTCAAACAATGAAGTCGAAAGAAGCAGAGGAGAGAAGAGAAAAGAAAAGAAAGAGAAGGTTCAATTATGCCGTTTCATAAGTTCGCTCGGAACCGCAAGCTACAGTAGTCGTACTGTAGCTCTGCACCGCGGGCCATCCTGGTGCTAGGTTCAAAGGAAGAAGGATGACCTTTTCAGCTTCCGATTCGTTCAAAACTTCGCCCCAGTTCTATTTTGAAAAGCCTTCGGCTCACTAGGGCACCACAACTCGTAACTCCACCCCAGCTTAACGAACCAGAAGCAACAGTATCGGCGGGGGGTAGCGGGCACTTATGCAATACCTGAGTACATACTGTATGCAATGCATTCTACCTAAATCATAATTCGTGCCCAGAGAGCGGTTCGTCATTGTAATGCGTCTTGGGTGGCTTGTACATCACCTACCTATCCCTTCCCCTCGAATATTGGGAACTTGGGCCATATGGACCTGCCATGAAAAAGTAAGCACTTCCAGCCAATAGCTTCTTGTATTTGCTTCGGAGACGCGTGAAGCGATCGATTGTAGACGAGCAGAGTGTTAACTCCCTACCCAAATGGTCAATACTCGAGGGAAGGGATAAGAAAGAGGGAAGACAATAGAGTGTTGAGTAAGGTTATATTGCCGAGTAAAGTAGATCTGCACGTCGCGAGCATTTCCCCAGGATTCCCTCGTCTTCTTCTAAAGTCTATAATAATATGTTCGCTGCAATAGGACGCCTTGCAGATGCATCTAGATAATGGGGTACCATGCCAAGGCAAACCAAAGTAACAACAAACAGAATAATCCCCTCTCCTTCCAAATGACTGTCAGCCATACACAGGCCATGTGTTTGTAACAGAAAAGAAAAAGAAAATAGCAAGTGAGTTCAAGTAATCCTCAAATATATCCCAACCTCCTCGTTGAAAAGACTCCCCCCTCTTATCCTCAGATTTCCTTATCCTCGTCGTCCTCTAGGTCAGGGACAATCTTGCCCTCATCGCATGTGAAAGGCTAAATGTCTATCTCCTTGGCACTTTCATATCCTTTGACTCCAAGCAGTGCTGCTGCTCCATGAGTACTTTCCTCGAGCAAGGATAACGCATATTCCCACATCTTCGTGTTAAACTTTTCCAGCGTCTGCTGAGAGACTTCCTCCTCAGCAATGAGACGACCAAAAGAACTATATCTACCAAAAGCAGCGTTTGCGCTCAAACCACCCGCTAGAGGCATTACATGCGTCGCGTCTCCCAGTACTACTTGATCTAATTGAGATCATTCCGGGCGTTCAGACTTGGCTGATATAACTCGAGTTGGTTCTGCTTGATTGACGGATCGGAGCAACGATCGGACTTTAGGCTCCCATTTCTCGGCCAGCTTAAGAGTCAGCTTGGCAACTCTTTTTCTGATAGGGCTAGGAATTGGTCATCCGATAAGTCGACATTTTCCTTGATGGAAACCAACTACCCAATAAACATGGTTAGGGAAATTCGTCGGTTTGCCATTGAATTTGATAGATGCGTCGTTGGGAAACTGAACTGGCTCGAGAAAAGTGTCACAGGCTTCTCGTCTTAAATGATTGACATTCCCTTGAGCGCATACGCTAGAAACTTAGATGTCAGTTCCGGCGTTAGAGGCGTTTTGACATATAGCACGCGGCTGCAGGTGTCCAAAAATCTGTGTTCCTAATACGAGAATGGATTCCATCTGCATCGATAACGAGAGTTCCTTCTTCGCTTGTTCTGTCGTCGAAGAATGCCTTGTTCCATCAGTGGCTTTGAGCTTTGAGCCAAATGGTTGCATTCCAGCACAAGTACGTTCAAAAAGTGACCACGTAGTTTTGTCGACACACTCCTGTAGGGAGCCGGCACCATCCCCTGCAATTCGAATTCGGTACCCTTGGGCACGAGCTGCTGGTGAGGCATCTCACTCGAAAAGGGTGAATGGTAGGCCGTGTTTCTTGGGACCTGTGCAAGAGTAAGACCACCAATGCCGCCTCCAATAATGAGAACATGGTGAGGAAATATGGCAGAGAGTCAAGGAAGAGCTCGCTAGACTTGGATAGATATGAGAGTGGTATTGGACGCTTGGAAGTGAATCTTGGAGATGACCTGGAAAGATATCCTTTCTGTCTTTATATAAAAAAGGGAAATGACATTGAAAACGAGCAAAGCAGCCGTAGCATATCTTCTGAAAGGCTTGTCCCTATATTAAGGGACAAGGAACCATAGAAGCCGCCGATCAATTGCTCTTCCGAAAGATATATTTCCATATTGAGTGACAAGAAAAGATAGATAGTATCATACCCGCCGAGCAGATTGCTCTCGCTTCCGAATGAAGGCGCCTGGTAAATAAGACTAATGTATAGTACTTGTAAGCGCTGAAATCTTTCTGACTTCTTGTGTTTGCTTAAGTTGCTTGTTTTAGTCTCCTAGTAGCCAACTTAACAAGCGCCGAGACCTTGTGGGAGCGCAACTAGAGCAGAGTGAGGCTGGACGAGCAGCAGCAAAGACCCTCGGAGGGTTTTCCCCGACGAGTGAGATCAGTATACAGAGGTATCTCCTTATATGAAGAAATTCAATGAGCGATGAAGATAGATTCCCGCTGGACAAATGTTTGCTTAGATCTTGGAAAGACAAAGGTTTTGGTGATGGTGTGACGCTTTTCCACAAGGTCGAAACATTTCTCGCTTGTGAGAAAGTTCAAAGTTCACAAGCCAAAACAAACGCGCTCTAACAACGACGCGTTCAACCTCGACGATTTCATCCCGAATACAAATATCTCCTATAATCATAATGCAATAGGCAAACAAAGCGCGCAACTGATTTTGAACTCTTTACATATCTTGCAAAATGCCTCGTCCAAAACGCGCCAAAGCCCAGCCCTCCGCGCCTGCACCCCGCGTCCGAAAGCCAGCAAAGCCTTCAGCTACCACAACGACAAAGTCGACTGCGGTGGATCCAACCTTCGATGATATCTATGATGTGAGCGATCGTGAAGATCGGGTCGTGATAAGCGCGCAAGATCTTGGAAAACCTAAGGGAAAAGAAAAGGCTGTGGCTGCGACGCGAAATGACCATGACGAAATCGAGGGGATTGCAAGGCCTACAGGACAAGAAAGCAAGATTAATGCGGATATTGAAGAGCTAGAAGGTCTTGGAAAAGGCAATGAAAACTATGCTAATGATTTGGGTAATCTCGAAGATCTGTCAAGTAGTCCGGGTATCGAGGTTGGGCGCAAGAGCATGGCTGGGATGGAAGGTTCAACATTGGCAATGGGAAATTTCAGGAGAAGAACGCGCCAGCCCAGTATTCTTGGTCGGGCCACAGAAGTGACGCGATCAAGCAGTTTGGAGTCTGAAATAGCTGAAGGGAATGGCCTCACGAGCGTTGGAAAGAAGAATACATCTATGCTTTCAATTGCGGGATTCAAGAGACGCCCGAGGCAACCTAGCATTATCGGAAGAACTGCAGCACGGGCAAGATCTAGCAGCATAGGATTGGATATGGGCGCAACACCTGCACACGTTGGATCATACAAAGTAGGTACATTCAAACGAAGAGCACGGGAACCAAGTATACTGCGGACGGCACAAAAAGAACGTGAGCCAAGGCCAACATTCCATGACGAGGACGAAAGTGAAGATGACTTTAATCCCGATGACGAGTCAACCCCGCTGAATCTTTCGAAAACACGGGCGGTAAGCGGACGGCGTTCTCAAGGTGCATCATCCACTACACCTGGATCAAGCTCGAGAAAACGCAAACTTTCAGCTGTCCAGGTACCGCAATCGCAATCGAGTCCACCTCTACCGTCTATCGAACCCCAAATTGGCCCAGATACTGTACCTGCGACTGCCACCGTGATCAGCGATGATGAAGAAGAAGCTAGTTCATCCGAGGATGAAGAACAAGAAGAAATTGCAGCGCCACCGCGAAGCATAACTCCCGACGAACCATTAAGTGAAACGATGGCACCACCTCGAAGTAGTAGTCCCCTGGTCGCTAGTCCTGAAATTGTGCCACCCACCCGCCGGAGAAGAATGTCAACACCAGAGCCAGCACCATCAAGACTCCGCAGAACCCTAAGAGGCAGGACTCCACCACCAGCAACGCAAGACTCACCCATCTCTTCGCCACCATCGCTCACACATTCCCCCAACAGACCAACCGCAGCAATGGCTAAGGGGAAAGGAAGGCGACAACCAGCTTTGCCTACTACGTTTTCCACCGCGCAGCTTCAGGCTTTGCTTCCACGCAGGCGGCGGCGGCCGGCGGCCGATCCTTTTGATATAGAGAGCTCAGAAGATGAGGTAGATATCTCAGGGTTGGCATCGGACGACGATGAGCTTAGTCATTTGACTGTCCGCCCGTCTCGGCGCCCAGGAAGCCTTTTGACAAAAAAACCAGCGCCTCTTAAGAGAGGACCCAAGAGGAAGACTAGCCAAACTAAGACTACGAAACGTACATATGGCTCACGAACCTCGGACAAGGAGAACGAAGATGCCCAAGTTGATCCAGATGACAGCTTGGCACCTATACGAGACGATGACAATGATGAAAGTCCGGAGAATAGCCAGGAGTTGGAGAAGAGGATGGGCAAGGAATTGAAGAAGGCAGTGAGGAAATTTGAAGAGGTTGATAAGTGGGAGTTGGAGTTTGAGGAGGTGACTGCTAGCAGTTCATCTCCAAGGGATGGAAGGTGACGTTAATGCACTGGTGGTATGGCAGTGCCTGGTTGTATGTTTTTTCTGAAATTTCTACAGAAGTTTTTTGCTTAGGGATAGTTTGCATGCGGGTGGCGGGAATGGGGCGTGATGGAGTCGTGTTTGAAGTATGGGTGAGAGGATAGCGTGGGAAAGAAGTCATGAATTGCTTTTGCAATTGTTACTTTGCAAGCATGTATCCCGAGCTTACAGCCCGGCGATCCAATTTGATACAAATGAAATGATATCATAAACATCTTTAAATTGAAGAGGTTCGGTGGTGCCGGGAAGCTTAGAAGTATTCTTGACGTTTCAACCCCAAATCGCTGCAACCGGGCGGTTCCGTAAACATGACCAAGCAAGTAAATTCCTCTCCCATTGAGCTCCTTCTTCCATCAACCATTACGCATAGCAACCACGTAGAGCTCTCGGTCCCGAGGGATTTTCTATATCTTGTGCATTTTACAGAGGCTTTCCCTTAGAAAGAATATGGCCCCAAAATCGCTTTATCCTTAGTATGTGGCTTACCTCTACACACATCCTTTCAATCCTTCGTTTTACGTTGTATCACTTTTGTGATAATATAGTTACCAAGACTTGCAACCTAATTTTATGACTTGGTAGCCTATTTGTCTTCAAAAGGAATATCTCCCTGATCTACATATGTAGGCCCGGTTCTCGCTACCCCTTTTCAACCGCGTCTATCAATCCCCGACACAATGGTTTCGCCTTCTCTTCGCTTCCTCAACCAAGGAACAGCACCGCCAAAACAAGGTTTCCAAGCGCTTCCAGTAAAATCTTACAATCCTTCTTCAGTTACCAAGGCATTCAAAGTAGTTCTTGGCAAACTAAACGTGTATCGAGACTCGTGAGTTGTGCAATTCCTTTCGTTCTGGATCCACTGCACGAAAGCTTAAGCTTTTCAACTTTGACACCATAGGTTGTAGGGAGTAGTACCTGGGGAAATAGAAAAGTTAAGGTCGTTTATTTGAGGCTGGTGTAATGAAGGGGGAAAATGCCAATTATGTGTATGCAGTAGATCAATTGGTTAACAGTTAGAAGGTATAAAAACAACTTCCATCCCCAAAATTCTAGCCCAACTTCCCACACTTCACCTTCAATCAAAACCAGCTCAATTCAACTCCAACTACGAAGTAACTCCACCAACACTCACCAAACCCTCACTCAACCCTCAACCCCATTACCCAAAATGAAGTCCACCCTCCTCATCCTTGCAGCAACAACCCTCTCGACTCTCACCACGGCCTTAACTCTCAAACCAAGAGCCGCGACATTCACATCCTTTCCCTCTCCCCTTACATGTCCCACGGCAGCTGGATCCTCAACCTGGACCCTCTCAGAGCTAGAATCTTTAGCTCAAGGGGTTATAACTTCTGGAAAAGCACCCATTGAGACGAGTGCCAGTAATATTGCTTCGGGGAAATGTACTAGTATTAAGCTACCTTATTATTCTGTATGTATCCCCATATATATATATATTGGATTTTATGATGAGACAAACTGACAGAGAGTTTGTAGGCCGATTTGTTGAAGGGTTCTGGGAGCTTGTATTTTGTTTATGATGCTTCTACGGATGCGTATGAGTTTTGTGGTGCTGATACTGCGGATTTGAACGGGGATGGATATGCGGATGGTTGTGCTTAGTTTTCGGGGTTAGTTTGGGCGAAGGAAGGGTCGGGGAGGAGTTATGTTGTTATGAACTATGAAGTCTAAATGATGTTTTGGGTTCTTGTGTATAGGTTGGCAATATCATTACCAAAATATAGCAATACGTGATAATTGCTGTCAAATACGATTCAAAGTGAACTAAATTGTGGTTGCTAAATGCAGTCAACAATAGAGTTGCATAGCTATAAAAAGATAACACTAGAAGACAGTTGGTTCGATCTTTTGCGAATTTTATTGGTGGAGTTGAGGCTGTATCCTTATTGAAGTAGTTATTAAGGTTAGTACTAAAAAGTAGGCGTAAATGGTTTCCTTCCACTTAAGGTAGTTCTCTTCATCTTTGAGGCGCACCGCGAGTCCTAGTATGGTTGCTATTGCGTCGGTATGTTCGGGATCTGGCTCGGCTGGAGACTAAATGCGCGACGGATTAGCCTAAGGTTTTTTCTGATTGTCGGAAGATAATGAGTTTGATCTCTCGTCGTAGTTAGGGCGGGGGGGAATTGCGCTGGATCTGGAGCTCGTATATGTTGTTGGCTTAAGCCGCTCATAGAGAGCGCGCTAACTTTAATGTTGTTTGTTGATGAATGAACCTCAGAGCTTGAAATGAGGGGCATTTGAATTCAGATGTGGGGTTGTCACGCTACATAAGACTAATGAACTTTCCGAATATTCCGGTCCCCAGGCTTATTTCTAAGCGCTATTTCTGACATACTTATAGCGCACTTGTCAAGTAGGAAGACAGTTACAAGTACTAACTTGTATCCCAGCTAGACACGCCCGAACCTTTAAGCGAAAATCTTCTCTCCTAGGTAAGCAAAGATAAAAATCCAGTCACGTGTCATACCGCAACGGCGTGTGAGGATAGGCTGGGGTTGGGGAGGGGGTGTTCGAATTTACAGTGGTGATAGATTTCGGACCCCTAACTTCCCCATTTAATGGATCTAATCAATCACGTGCAACATATTTTTCGTCTTCCAAGGTTTCTCCGCGAGTGAAGACACAAAGGTAATTGGCGGTGATCTAGGCAATCTTTTCGTTGACCTAGAGGGCCATAATATAATGTCTTGTTGCCCACTCAAGATTTCTAGGATAATTTATGATTTAACGATTGTAATAAGATGCATGATAACATTGTAACACTGGTGGTATTGTATGTAACGTTGAATTTGAATTTCATGTGACAAGGGTGACAACTT
The DNA here is from genome assembly GCA_022190145.1 of Pezicula rhizophila. Lineage (NCBI taxonomy): Eukaryota > Fungi > Ascomycota > Leotiomycetes > Helotiales > Dermateaceae > Pezicula > Pezicula rhizophila. Next base: position 37,747 of record JAJONI010000006.1, read on the forward strand.
ATAATATACTATGTGGTACTGTACTTGTTTCTTGGTGTTGTTGTCTCCAAATGTAGTTTAGCCAAAACTCTGCCAAATCCCCGCAAAAAATATGCCCAAACGGTAAGCTGCAGAGCGATAAATCAATCTTACGATACGAACTTGCTAGAGACGTCATCCAGCCGTTCGATTGACTCTTTTCTCTTCGCAGTCTCGACTTCAAAAGCTCAACTCAACTTATCAACATGTGTACGCATTATTTACATATTTAATACACTCGTTAAGTTCCAAATTCCAACACAATGGCTTCCGCCAGCGCGTCTGAGACTACTCCTCTTCTTCAACCCACCGCGACGTCCGCTCCAAGTTCCCCGGAAGGTCAGAGAAAGCTACGCAGTGTTAGCTTCAATCCGAACCCCAATGTCATAACGATCGAGGGGGCCACGAGTTCTGGCTCAAAAGCAGCACAGCAAGCTTCAATTTCATCTTCTGGAAATGGCGCAGCAGCTCCCGGACAGCCCATGATCTCTACATTCAACAGCAAACTCCGCAGAAGAAACAGCCACAGTTCACCTCTCACACCCGTGAATACCACACCCTTGACCAAAATTGGACCTCAGAGAACCACCAAAAATGCACAAAAGCTTAAACTACTACCCAACCCAGAATTCGGCGATGAGGAACCAGACGAAGAAAGTGGTCGGGATGTATATTCACAATACACGCGAATCAAGGATCCTACTGCACGAAGAGATGCGGCTCGGCTTGGCAAGGCGGATCGAGACCGGTTGCCCAGAGTGACTGCATACTGTACAGCAAACAAATATCAAATGGATGGTCTAATGAGGTTTCTAAAAGGCCGAGGGAAGAACAAGGGAGCAAACCCAAAGATGTTCGACGAATGCATATATACTCCCTATAATTATGCCAAGCATCTAGATAGGAATTCAGAACGCCTAGTTCAAGTCCAGTCGGCGCCGGTGCAGATGAGAGAGCGGAGACACTCAGATAGTGCTATTGAGGTGGAGGATAATAATAAACAGAGGAGAGAGGACATTATCGATTTGCATACTGAAGGTGGAGATACAAGTATAAGCAATGTGGAGATGGAAGTAGGAAATGGCCTACGGCCAGAAGTTATCAAGAGGAGGATAGAAGACGAAAATGCGGTGACAGACACCAATGTTGATTTTGACATCCAAGTATACACACCAGAAGTTTTCCTATTCGATTATGGAGTGGTTGTTATTTGGGGCATGTCTCTGAGAGAAGAGCAGCGTTTCCTAAAAGAAATCGCGAAATTCGAGAGCGAGAAGCTAGCTCCTGATGATGTGGAAACGGAATGCTTCAACTTCTACTACACAAGGGAATATCAGGCTCGGATTTACAACGATTTTATTACCTTGCGTGAAAAGAACAACTATATGACCAAGCTTGCAATATCCCATGCATTAGCTCAAAGTGTCAAGGTATATAGTACCATTCCCACAAACTCTGTTTGGCTAGTAACTAACAAAATACTAGACATCCCTCTTCGAAGAGCTAGTCGACAACACCATTGAGACCTGCAAGGACATCCCCACCCAGATCGCACTAACCGGAAAAATCGCCCTCACTAGCAAAGAAATCAACATGCAAATCGGCGAGCTCTTCATCCTTCGTATCAACATTCATTTGAACGGTTCTGTCCTCGACACCCCGGAATTGTTCTGGGTAGAACCGCAATTAGAACCAGTGTATCAAGCTGTACGAAGCTATCTTGAAATGGACCAGAGAGTCGGCTTATTGACGGAGAGACTGGACGTCATAGCTGACCTCTTGGCTGTACTAAAAGATCAATTGAGCCATGGTCATGGAGAGAAACTTGAGTGGATTGGTAAGGCCGTCTCTCTCCCCACCTACAATGAACCCAGCACACTGACATCAAGTCATTAGTAATTGTACTTATTGCCGCAGAAATTCTCGTCGCCGCTGTAAATATTGTAGTAGATTTGTACGCTGGAGTTGATTAGGTTTTGCGGCCACTGAGCGTTCTGGTTAATAAAATCGCATCCTGGCTTGGCATGGCATGGCGTGGAGTTTGCAGGAGGTCTTAGCAATGGAATTTGGAGCGAAACACCCTCGAATCAGAACGTGGCGCTGACTAGGTTTACCGTTAGTGCACAAAACCAGACAAAAATTAAATCGCCTTTGAAAAGGTCCAACTCACTGCTCGCACAACATTTCTATTGCGAAGTACACTAAAAGTAAAGTGAGTAAGTCTAAAGTGTCCATACCATGTTACACTCATTTTTTTTCTCTACCATCCCGCTCCGCTAAGATAAGCTGTTGAGAGACTTACTCGAGGCCGTTACAACCCCTGCTAAAAACTATTCAAATTCTATCTATTCGTATGAAAGGCCCAACAGCACTTCTCGTCTTTCGTTCACTTGGGTATTCTTGAAATATCTCTCGAAGAGATAGCTATTATAGTTAGTAAAGGCAGTGGAAAATTAGGCTAGAGGTGTTTGCTTACCTCCAGTACGCGGTGCCAGTAGTGAGTCTTTCGTCGCCTTTCACATATTCTCTTATATTTTTATTTAACCTCTTGTTGTCATCGCCCTTCATAGCTCCGACCCACAGAGCCCACTAAATAAATTCTATTTCAGGAGGGGGGGGTAAGGGTTCTGTGAAACTTACTAGATCCTTTGTACTAAACTTGCTCTTTCAGAGAACTGTAGGAACTGTTAGCCTCGCTTACAGCTTCTTAACTTGGCTTTTGCATTTAATTAGGGAGAGCAAGAGAAGAAGTGTAAGATGTAGTCAATCCTTTATATGAGTCTTTTACCTTAAGAGAACTGTAGATTATATATTACAGTATTTCTAGGATACAAGAACTACTATTTAGAAGTCCAAGGGGATAATGCAATTCCAATACTCGCCGGCCTCGCTTACGACCTAGCGAATTTCCTTTCACTTATAGTTAGGAAAACCAATATAAATAGGAAAAGCTACAAACGTGGTTCTGGGAAGTTTTAGGAACGGTCCGCATCTAAATATCCACCTTATACTACTTATCCAAAAATTGAATGCGCTTTTATCGGACTTCTAGGCAAGACCGGATACCGCAGGATCTCAAGAAATACGTAAGCGAGCTGCCAAGATGCCTCGCTACAACAAAATCCCAAAAAGGTGAAACTTAGCAAACTTCAATAAGGTTCTAACCGCTGCCCGGAGACTCTAATGTCAGAACCGTTCTCAACTATCGAAGTTTACTGCGGAGGGAAATTTTGCAGCTTGCTTACGAACCTATCGACATCCTACAGTATTGCCTTATTGGGGAAAAGTTGGAAGCGACGAGGATTTTATATAAGGGTTATTGGGGCTTGTCCAGTGTTAGAAACCTGTTTGGGTCTTCATATGTATGTATCTGTGCCTTTCCGTTGAGTTCCTACCTAACATCAGGCTTACTACTACCTGCCTTGTCGGTTTCTACACAAATAAGGCATTTTTAGCAAAATTAGTGTCCTCTTTTTAAGCCATCGAGCAGTCAGTCGAATTCGCGTGCATTAAACGGGCAAAATTCTCTTGCCACCACAAATTCACTTCCAATAGCCGTAGAAGAAATTACTACAGCCTAGTGCTCTACGATTCTTGGGGTAGAAGCCACAGATGCGGTTAACTTTGCTGTCCGACATGGACCATCATCCACTGTGGCCATCGAGTTGACGTATAGTTCTGAAAATATCACCTTACCCAAACGCATGTATGTGAAAGGGGGGTTCAATTCGCAACTTATTGCGGTTTCTGCTCCCTCCCTGCTGGGCACTTACCATCAGGAAGCTGAATTCTACTATGACCTTGCACAAAACCTCAATATACGGCTTCCAAAAACCTTTTACTACGGCCAGCCAGATCAGCGGGCAAGGAATTATGGTCATGAGAGACTTAAAAGCGAAAGGATTTACATTCGGCAACCCCTTAGAGCCATGGCTTGTGGCCAAAGATTGGCTTGGTATCAAGCAGCTTTCCATTTTACATGGCAAGACATGGGGTAGTGATAAGATACAAATATATCCATGGCCCAAAGAGCTAACCCCCTTCGTGGTATTGTCTTTGAGTTGATGGTTCCTGGACCCTTCGACCTGGTTGCGACGAATCTGGAACCACTGGGAGAAAAACCCTCATTTGACAGATCGCGAGCGAAAGATCAACGCTTTCCAAACCCTATGGGAAAATGGAGATCCTAAGTACCAATGTTTTGTACAAGGAGACGCCCACATCGAAAATACGTTTATATTGCCATCCGGTAAGCCCGGGTTCATCGACTGGCAGGCTTTGTTCAGTGGATCTTGGTTTCATGATGTTGGATACTTTGTAATTCGCGGTTTGACTGTCGAAGATCGCCGTTAGCATGAAGAACAGATAGTTGATTGTTATCTAGATTTGTCGCATGAAAATGAAGGTCCAAGATTGCAAATGGAAAAAAAAATATGGAATGAGTACCGCAAGCATATTTTCCATGGGTTCGGGTACTGTCTAGCGCAGCCCAGTATGCACATATGGCAGAACGCTATGGAACCGCAATCGTGGATCACCGTGTACAGCTGTTGGAAGGATTGGCAACTCAACTGCGAGGTGAAATGGCATAGGAGCATTACTGTGTGATATACCATAGTCGTTATATCGCTCGTAGCGCATAGGTGGTTTGACTCGGTGTCTATGGATGTTCTCAATCTCGGCGTCCAGGTTCATGATCTCAACCGTGGCTGCTTATGCCTACAGTAATTGTCTTTGTTACCTACCTCAGCCTTGGCGATAACAAAGAAGCCGAACTGGCATTCCATTACCCATGAGGATATCTTTGTGTGTTGTTGTCTTGTTGCCTCCTTCAAATAAACAAAGAAACCCAATACCCAAACCTAGACGGCCTCGTGAATGTGGATGACTACGGCTCTGCCTGGTTTCTTAAGATTATGAGTTTTATTAGGCACTGTTGGGCCGAATGCCCTCTTTAGTCTAATGTTTATATTTTGTAATCTTTACTTTCGGTGCTCTTCCTTCAGAAGCATGATGTTTAAGTATTGATACAGAGTCCCGGCGACATGCCTTCGCTTTAATGGACTATGTTCTTCAGTACAACTAAAAAGTGTTGCTCTTCATTGCCCACCCATACGCCGAGCCAACCAAACGCCTAGAGGATATTCCCTTTTACTCCTGCCTAACCCTAAGAGCGCCTATTGCTTGTTAACAGCTGTGAAACCACCTCCGGCACTCGCCGTTTCTGCTACAGCCTCTGCCTCTGTGTCTTCACCCATTTCCACGTCTTCATCTAAGGCCTTCTGGCCTTCAGCAATTGAAGATTGTTGCTCTGCTATCACAGCCTCTTTGTCAATCTCGGTGGCCTTCTTCTGGTCCTCAAATCTCTTCTGATGCCTCATACGCTCAGCATCGGGCAGTTCCTTCCAACTAATTGCCAAGTGTCTGTCCAGATCGAACGTGCCCTCCACGATCGCCTTTCGATGCTTAACTGCCAATATTGGTCGCATCTCTTCGCCGTATGCCTCAAATGCACTCTTTGCACGTCCCGGCGGCTTCCCGGCTCCAGTAGCAATATGCCCATTGCTTGGGGCTCGTGTGCCCTTGGAGGTCGTCGGTGCAGACAGAGCATTTTCGGGATGCGTATGTGAGAAGGCGTCAGAGCTAGGTGATAGTGTTACAGGACCTTGTTGAATGAAAGCACTGCCTGCACGACCATCACTGAGATTTGTGAGAAAGGAAGGCTTGCGGTGACCGCGTTTGGTCCGGAGAGGTTTCTCTTTTGGCTGTATGATTGGGGTAGCCTTAGCATTATCATTCTTTAGCATGGGGCATAAATGGTGGCCAAAACGTACGGTGGGTGGTGGGCTTGGGCTACCCTCAGAATCCTCAACGTTGGTGCTGGTGCGCTTTGCAAGCTGTTCGAGGAGGAATGCTCGCTCCAGGCGCATCTTTTCAACTTGGCGCTGCATGCGGGCAAGGCGCAATCTTGAGGCATCGTTGGCCTCATCTATCTCATTCATACGAGTCTTAAGTTGGATGCATTTTCGACGGTAGGCTTCCTCAACAGAGGGTGGTAGCGGTGGAGGGACTGCCCCTAGTGCCAATGTTAGACTGGTAGGTTCAACGCTGTCATCTTCATCTGACTCTTCATCACTTTCTGGGCTGGTTGCGTTGGTGTCGTCAGTGCTGGTGTCGTCTGGCTGTGTTGGCAGGAGGATTCTTATCTTCGGGGCTTGATAGTCCTCATAAGACATATGAGTTGGTGGTGGTGCAGAGCTTGATGTGTTGATGTAGGTATAGCCAAGTAGTTGGGGGACGTCGAAACCCAGGACTTGGGTTGCAGCAGCAGCAGGGTTGGTCTTGACTAGTTGGAGGAACTGATCGGTTCCAGAGGTCCTTTCTCCATTTGTCGTTCGAAGTGCTGAAAATATGACCATTGCTGTATCTCGGGAAGTCGCCGATGCAGTTATGACATTGAATTGTTCGAATTGAGTGATTGCGACGGCTGGATCGCTCGTTCTCCTGGTGTATAACAGTCGAGGGCAAGTGCGCTTGCACCTGGAGAATGCCGACGATGGAGATGGAGTTTAGAAAGCAAGAAGATGGTTTAACTTACCAGTTGCAGATGGCGGCGCCATAGTGAAGTGTCAATCAAGATATCAATCAAGTGAGGGTTGAGTCGTTCAACACATAAAAGGGTACCTATGCGAGAAGATGGAGAAGTCGCGGCGCGCAAGGCTACGCAATGGAATGGAATCCGCTATAATGTTGTTCCCTCTGGGCTGAATGCCTATTATATGAGGCGTCAACAATCGCGATCTCGAATTTTTGAAAGTAGGTTGACGCGACTTTGCGGAACGGGCCCTGTCAAAGACAGACATTTATTTATCTACCTGGGCTCATTCACCTTACAAACCACCCAGCATGTCTCTCAATATCCCAAATGCCCCAAATGCCGGGCTATTCAAGCAAGGCTATAATAAGTAAGGATTTCTCTCGCTATTCTGTTTCTCGTTCTCGTAGTCCCCGTTGCTAACATGGTCCATAGTTATGAATCTGAAGATGGAGCCGTTCTGCGCAATATCGATGCCTGTCGAACCATCTCCTCAACCGTCCAAACATCGCTGGGACCCTATGGCCGAAATAAAATTGTCATCAATCATCTACAGAAGATGATTCTGACCTCAGATGCTGCCACAATCCTCCGCGAACTCGATGTTGTACACCCGGCGGCAAAACTCGTCGTCATGGCAAGTCAGCAACAAGAGGCCGAGATGGGTGACGCTACAAACCTAGTTATTGTTTTGGCTGGAGAGCTACTCAAGAAAGCAGAGGACCTGCTGCGGATGGGTCTCAAGACTAGTGATGTTGTTATGGGATATGAACGTGCTCAGAAGTTTGCACTAGAGGTTTTGGAGGAGTTGGTTGTGGACAAGGTCGAAGATATCAAATCCCAGGCAGAACTCAGCAAGGCCATCCGGACCGTTGTTGCAAGCAAGCAATCAGGCAGTGAGGACTTCCTTGCGAATATGGTTGCGGAAGCTGTTCTAGCCGTACTTCCCAAGAACCCAGTGAACTTTAATGTGGATAATATTCGTGTGGTCAAGATTATGGGTGGAAGTTTGGAGCAGAGCAGAGTTGTCAAAGGAATGGTTTTTGGACGGGAGCCCGATGGATCGGTCAAAAAGGCGACAAGAGCTAAGGTTGGAGTATTCTCATGCCCAATCGACATCAGCCAGACAGAAACTAAGGGTACCGTTTTACTTCACAACGCAAAAGAAATGCTCGACTTCACCAAAGGCGAAGAAAGTCAGCTGGAGACGGCAGTCAAAGAACTATTTGATTCTGGCCTTCGGGTTGTTGTTGCAGGTTCTACAGTCGGTGAGCTGGCCATGCATTATCTTAACAGATTTGGTATTTTAGTCATCCGTATTCTGAGCAAGTTCGAACTTCGGCGATTATGTCGAGTTGTTGGAGCCACACCATTAGCAAGATTTGGAGCTCCAATGCCAGATGAGATGGGCAGCGTCGATGTCGTCGAGACTCTCGAGATCGGCGGAGATCGTGTTACAGTATTCCGACAAGAAAACGAGACTACGAGAACAGCAACACTTGTTCTGCGAGGAGCAACTATGAACCACCTTGATGATATTGAGCGTGCAGTTGATGACGGTGTTAATGTCGTAAAGGCAATTACAAGAGATCCGAGATTGGTACCAGGTGCTGGAGCTACTGAGATGCAGCTCGTCGAGCGAATACAAGCATATGGAGAGAAGACACCTGGTTTACATCAGTATGCTATCCGCAAGTTCGGTGAGGCATTCGAGGTGATCCCACGAACATTGGCGGAGAGTGCTGGTCTAGATGCTACAGAGGTTCTGAGCAAGCTATATACTGCTCATCACAAAAAGGATGACTGGACGACCGGTGTCGATATTGAGGCAAGTGTTCCGTTATTTATGAACTCTAATAACATGCTAATAATAAGTTGCAGAACGAGGATGGTACTGGAACTCTTGATGCAAAGGACGAAGGCATACTTGATCTCATGGTCTCGAAGAGCTGGGCCATCAAGCTTGCCACAGAGGCAGCTAGGACTGTGCTTTCTGTTGATCAAATCATTGTTGCGAGACAAGCTGGTGGCCCGAAACCACCCGGGCCTAACCCTGTGAGTCGCAACCTCCTTTCTGCTGAAGAGAACCTAGCTAATCGATACGCTTAGAACTGGGACGAAGATTAGATGTATGCATTAGATGCGTGGGGACATGTATAATACCAAAACGTCATGACCTTCGCTTGTCGCTATGCCTCAATGCTTCCCGTGACTCGTCAAAAAAGATAACTAAGCTACGCTATTGGCAGACATGATTTATTTATCTTTGGAACCCATCGATTCACTTATGCTGTTATTTTATGGCTATAGGGAGTATTGCTGACTGTAAGTTCTTGCAATGGCAGAGAACAATTCTTTGTGATGTCAAATCAAAGGCGCAGTACTGCAACACAGCACCGAACGGAGTTCGTCACCCGCTGTGGAGCTGTCGGAAGCAGAAATGTGAATGTTGGACGCTAACAAGCGTTTGTGGAATGCTCGCTAACAACAGCACCGTAATTATCCGAGACTTCTTCAATGACTCAAAGGTTGGAAACCCAGCTTACTCACTAATAAATATATAGGAGGAGACTGTCACGGAACACTTTTTCAAGAAACAAACTCACGGATTAAGATGGCTTCAGCGTATGATGAAAAGCAGATTGACCGCTACTTCGAATACATCTCTCTGCCTAGCCGCTTTAGTCGCGAAGCGAAACCTCCCCTAGACATCGAATTTCTCACTGCGTTGATCACTCACCAGATCTCAAGAGTACCATATGAAAATTTGCAACTTCATTATTCTCAAGATCATGGTGTCTCTCTGGACCCTCAAAAGCTATACACTAAGATTGTTGCAAATGCAAGAGGTCGAGGTGGCTATTGCATGGAGAATAGCATGTTCTTCAATCATGTTCTTCGAGCATTAGGTTTTCAAGTCTTTATGGCAGGTGTTCGAATCAGGCCGCGATTGAACGGCGTCCCTCAGGGCGATTACACTGGATGGTTTTACTCTCTAACTTAATCTAATCGGCTGGATACTAACTCAATTCAGGGTGCACGTAGTCAACATAGTGACTCTAGCTAATGGTATCAAATACATGGTCGATGTTGGTTTTGGTGGTGACCAACCAGTTAAGCCTGTTCCCCTTATCGATGGTCACATCACCCAAAATCTCGGAACCCAAGAACTCCGTCTGATCTACGACGCCATCCCAACCCAGGTTGACAAGAGCAAAAAGCTCTGGATCTACCAATATCGCAATAAACCAGACCTCCCTTGGAATGCTTTCTACAGCTTCCCAGAATTTGAATTCTTTCCCGCAGACTACGAGATTATGAATTACTTCACGAGTACTAGTATGGGAGAGACCAATTTCCAGACCAGGACGGTCCTTGTTGTTAGGTTTTTGAGGGAGGGAGAAGAGATTGTTGGAAAAGTTATGCTGGTAAATGGAGATGTGAAGGAGAATATGGGGGGTAAGACTAAGTTGGTTAAGACGTTTACGAATGAGAAGGAAAGGGTTGAAGGGTTGAAGGATATTTTTGATATTGAGTTGACAGGGGAGCAGATAGAGGGTGTGAAGGGAAGGAATATGGAGCTATTGGCTCCTCTAGAGGTTTGAAGTGGCAATTATCTCTATCGTTCGATCATGTTGTTTTTAGTCTGGAAGTTCGTCGAGTTATAATCACTGCTTGAGTGCTTTGTGTCCGCAATCAAGCAGCAGTTTGGGGTATAAAAGTCTTGCATCTTCTACAGAGAGATGATGCCATTTAGAATTGTTCGTTAGATCTATAGACTTGTATCTGAATCTGGTTGGAATTATGCCCCTCCACAATCATCGGCCGTATAGCAGACCAAGGGGCAATTATTTGTCGCAAAGTTCACACACTTTCCAAAAACCCTCAGAACACTTCTTTCAAGTAGTCTAGAGTAAGATAGGAGCTTTGCAAAAGATTTGTGATACAATTGAACAAGTTGCCAATGATTATAAGCGAGGAAGTTAGGGAGCTACCATTTGCGATGGGGGAGGAGCTAGTAATCTAGAAGTTAATTACCAGCAAGAAAATAAAATAGAAGATATTCAGAGATATAAATTCAAGTCTCATTCCGCTCTTTGCCTCTTTCGCAACCACAGCTTTCTGTGGTACATTCACGACTTGCTCTTTCAAGACCGGTGCTTCCGAGACGACCTTCTCATTGCCATCCATCTTCGCCAACCTGTGAAACAGACATGTCTCGGTCAACCTTCTCCACGTAAACAAGATCCAATTCTTCCGGGACTTCCATTACTTTCGGAAAGATCAATATTAGTACTACTGTCGCGATAAAAGATACGACAATAGCTAGCATCTCTACCAACGTCGTTATAAATATTATGTCGTAATAAGCCAAGTTATCAAACCTTCCAGGAGCCCAATTGGTGCAAGTAGCAGCAGCTGTGCTCGTACGATCCCAGGGTAAAATTAAAATTAGTGGTATGGCATCTGAGTCCACTACGATAGCAAGACAAGTAGCTAACTAAGCGAGATATTGAGTTGAGGAAATAAACAACTAACCGAAGCTAAAATTAAACTATACCTACCAAGAGCCTATATACTAACCCTAACTAATTCATTTGAATTTGAATTAGGTCGGATATAAGTTTTGTATACATCGAAAGTCCAGACAGTGCTAGCTGCGATGATTTCTGCTCAGGTTGATGATGTTGTAGCCATGAACAAGAGGACGAGGAGGATTAGTGCTCCGGTTGATCTAGTGTTGTTACTATTGTTGTTGGTGCTGGGAGACCTGCGCTTGCTTGTGCTAGAGTGAATTTTGCGTCGAATAGCCAGAGATCTGATGGTCCTTCCACAGCAATGCAGGCTGGTCCTATCACTGTGGCGAATGTGAATGAAACTCCATGACCATCTGGGTGTTCATGTTAGCTCCATCAATGTAAGTATGGACTTAAAAGTTATATTTACCCTCTAAGTATGTACGCTCTTACTGTAGTATAAGGATCCGACACAATAATCATCTGCCAAAAAGCTGATCCATCTACACACTTGTGAAAAAACTTATGAAAATGCCCAACTTGTTTATAAGACCGGTTTGACCGTTTATTGTCAGGTAAGATCCACCATAGTTATACTTTGCAGGCATACTCGTAGCTGCATATGTGAGTCGAGTGCGAAGATTATCGATGGAGCCAATGCCAGGATAAACTAAGTAAATTTCAAATGCGAAGACGAATATGATAACAAAAAGAATAGTTGTATGAAAATAGTCTGAAGTCCTTTTAGGTAGTTTGCAGTTATGTAAGTGAACTTGTTAATACTTGCCATTGATAAAAGTACTTCGAAGACCGCCCACAACAATGTAAGCTGCACACATGAATGGGAGTATGCTCTCAACTATCAGTGACTTGGAATCCAGAAAATGGATTTAAACACCTTAAGTACATAGCCCAAGGACTGACACCAGTTAGAGCAGAGAACGCTGCTACACCTCTAGCTATTAAAACCGCGCCCCCAATATAACATTGCAAGCTAGACCATAGCAAGTGAAAAAAAAAACATGAGCTGTTGTTATATGCTTTTATTTGACAAGCTCTGATGACAATTTAGCATAATACTGCCTTGATACTTCAAGTCACCCACTAGGAAATGTACGAGCCACACTTGCGACTCTCTTTAGCATAATAGCAGCCATAGCAAAGAACAAACTCTGACAACCACTATTTCCCATCTGCCATATTAGACCATCAAGGCTATATTTGTAAGACAGAGTACATGCAGTTAAGAATGTTCCTGGATGTGTCCAGGCAGAAACAATCCCAGATGTAATGAGTCCTAGTTTGATACTTCGAGAAGCGACATTGGATTCTTCAGATTGGAAAGAGTTCATAGATATGAACTTGTTTTGGATCGTTGTCAGTCCGATCGTGATAACGACAAATGCTATTCCAAGACTGGTTGACTGACCGTAACCTTGTCCCTCGCTGAGGACTTGGAGCTTTGCCGACGCCATGAAGTTCTTGGGACACTCCAGTATACAACGTCCATTGAGGGAAATTCTGGCATCATAAGCAAAGGGGTGTCTTCACTTATCAATATGCTAGGCGAGCATCGCCACTACTAATTGATAACCGCGCTTGACTGGAGTTTAAAGACCTACCTAGCTCATGAAACTGGATAAACGAGGATATCATGCGCGTCGTCGCTAATATCCGACCAGTAACAGCAGTGGGCAACTTGATCGGCATAGTGCCGATACCACCGATTATGAAAGCCTGAAAGTTTTCTTAACTATTCAAAACTACAGTCACATATTCATCGCGTTCAGAAAGCAACCTTTTCAGATGTCAGTGTCATCAATACCGACTACCAAGGAAAGGTCCAACTTGAGGACCCCCGCTTAGTCACGGACAAACTCGGGTTCACGTTAGCTCCCCAGGATGAACCTGACATGCTCATCCTTCTGCGGTCATTGGATGACCAAATGAAAACTCTTGCAGGCCTCCCAGACTGCCGAGAAGAACTAGATATTTTGTTTTCCTCTAGAAAGGATCTTGGAATGAGACCCAAAGGACCTAAGAACCCCGATGGAGCTTAGGCGCAGAGATACAGTACAATATCCAAGTGGGATGATGACACAAGGAAGAACGGTATCTTGAAGGGCGGAACTGTTTGTATGGAGGATAATATCTTAGTTGCTGGCATACCCTGCCTCGTGGGGACGGAGTCGTTTACAAGGTGGATACCCGAGACTGATGTAACGATTGTAACAATCATTAAATCAGGAAGTGTTATTACTGGAAAAGCAGTTTGTGAGAATATGTGTACGACATCGTAGGTTCAAGCTCGTCACATGTCTCCGCGAGTCCTAAATCTAGATAGTGCGGGCAACTCAGCTGCAACTGGGCCAGTGGAGAATTCTGATGCGTTTGGCTTCTCTGTGGGTGGAAGTAGTTCGGGCACAGGAAATATTTATTGCTAAAGGCGAAGCGAAGTATGGTGTTGGAGCTGATCAAGGTAGGAGTGTCCGCATAGTAGGCCCGACCAATAATCTTTGGACTAAGACAACTAATCGTATTAGCCATCTGCAAACTGTGAACTTGTTGGGTTGAAACCGACTTATGGGCTAGTCCATTACACCAGATGTGTAAGCGGTGAAGTAAATTTAGACTATATGGGTGGGTGTCAATTGCGAAAAATTAAGAATCATGATCATTACTCCCCGGACCATTTTGCTAGTCACTCAACCCAACTTGGGATATAAAAACTTAGCTAGATTCCAAGAATGCACTTTCAGAAAAACGTCATGAAAGCTAACGGACCGTATAGACATATTCCACTGTCCTCAATACAATCACCAACGGGATCCATAAATGGGACAAGCACCCTTCAGCATATGGCAAAGCAATGAACCTGCCCTGTCGTCTACGAAATGAGTATGATCCAGCTCTTACCAAATACGACGTCTTGATATTGCCCACTATGAACTATGCTCAAAAGAAACATGCAGCAACAGATGCACCGCCATTGATTCATATCAAACAATTTTGTAGTAGCTCAAGTAACAAAGAATATGGGTACGGCAATCTTCTAACATCTGTTACTGAGTAGGTCAGACGATGCACCTTGTAAGTGTCAAATTTATCCCTCCTGGGGTAAAATTACTCATTGTTCCTGAATCATGTCGAAGCTACTCGTGATATGTCCAAGTAGACTAACTCCGAGCTTCTGAATATAGGCACCCTTTATTGTGACCGGACATCCGGCTCTGACATTACCAGTGGGCTTTTTGCCACCAGCTGAGGATGAAATCAGAGAAGAGAGGGAAAAGCTGCTTAAGCTGGCGGTAGGGATGCAGCTTGTTGGAAAATGGTGATACTATCTATTGAGTGGCAGGGGCTTGGGAAAAGGCATATGACTGGACGACGATGTGAGTATAAAGAGAATGAGAACAGGTCTTGAGCACTGCAGAGCCTTGTTTTTTTTTTTGGAAGCCTATATCCTAAGCGCTCGCCTATGATCTCATCATAGTTAGTAGGCTTCTACAATACTCCAGGGAAAAGGCAAGCATATTAGCATAATTTTCCTACGCAGCCTAATGCTACGTAGGCCTTGAGCCGCCGGCTCTCTATGCTTCCTTAACCCGATGCACGACCTCATCCATCGCCTTGGTGGTTGACAGGCTTGACGCTAGCGAAAAATTATTGTCGCGATTTATTGTCAAACTAGATCAAGTTACTTCTTCATATGGCCGAATGCTCAGGTAAAAACCACAACCTAGAGGCGGGTTTCGAGCCGACACATTAGCACTGAGGCCTCTGGGAAGCTCTTTGTAATCATCATCCAATGTTGATATACTATAGCTCAACGAATAAAAAACAAACAGGATAAAAGGAATAAATTAGAATACGAATGAATACAGACCACATAAGCATCGACTTAGACGACATATGGGGGCATCATCAGAAGAGATGGCTTATTCATCAAAAAAAATGCATTCGCTGGAGTCGGCTCTAAGCCTGATCAGGGCCAACTAACTAACTTCGTGTCCCTTGACTTGACTCGCAGGCTGACATGTTTTAATCGCAACAAAAGCTGCAAAAGTAGAAGCAGTTGGACTTAGTGCAAGCTGAGAAGCCATGAATGACGTCGAAGAGGGAACGGACCTTCATGGTCTCCAAGCTCTCCTCTCCTCTCCTCTCTACTCTCTCCTCTTCTGTCTTCCTCTTGGTTAGCAAACATTTGCGTCTTGACTCAGCTGGGGGGGTGGCCAGAGAGAGTAAGATGATGCTGACTGGTGGAGGAGGAAAGGGAAGCAAAGAGGCGCGAGCAAATCATCAGGCTATTCTAGGTTAAGCGCTGTCTAGGCTGAACCAGCCGTACCAGCTTCCTTCCTTCCTTTCCTCTCCCTTGGGCTCCAAACTGCAGGTTGCTCCCTGGTGCCTCTCCCTCCCACACACACACACCCCTCCTCCTTCCCAGTCGACTCCGCTTACTTATTAGACAAAAATCCCCCCCCCCCGCTCGCTCCCCCCCTACGAAAGATTCGCCTTGTACCTACCTTATCTCGCCCGCCGCCTTCCGCTTTAGACTGGCAGAACCTGGATTCTTGAGGCAAAAAATTGCGACCGAGGATATACAACCCAAAACAATTGATTGCCTCGAAAAAGTCCAAAGGAAATTCTTCCAACGATCAGTCACAGCTCTATTTGTCTATAAATTCAAAACAAAAAAACAAAAAAACAACAACAACAGAAACAACAAAAACCATCAGAATTACCAACACCATCCTCCTGTTGGCACTGCATCGCCGTGTATCCAGCCTATTCGCAGGCGTCTGGCTCCCCACCAAAAACTGCATTAGGCGTGCAGCAGATACGCCGGCCAGCCAGTCCACCGCCCAAAAAAAATGGCGTATAATTACAGGCCATCATCGCCAGACCTCAACTTTCTGTCCTCTCCTACGAAGACGTCACAACAAATCCATTCCGTTCCTATTCTCAATTCCAATCAGCTCCCGCAACATCCACAACAACAACGCCAGCTAACAGCGCAATCACCCTCGTACGCGCCGCGCTCGCCAGTGCTTCCAGCCTTCACGAACGCGACTCCGCCATACCAACCCCAGGATTCCAGTCCGAATTCTTATGGCCATCAGGATCTGACGAGACCGATTGTCCTTGGTGAATATAGCAGTGGTGTATACATGCCCCCAATACCTGCCCTACCTCCGTCGCATTCCTTCAGCAACCAACAAATCGCGCCACCTTACTTCTCTAAGCAGCCCACTATCAAAACCGAGGAACACTCCTACGCCAACGCAGAACAAACCTATATACCCTCACCCGAAATGTCAACACGAAACCCACGCGGCCGTCCTCCAAAGGGCGCGTCAACACAACCCTCGTCCTCCGTCAATCAGTCATCATTCGGCAATGCGCCGACGACTGACCGAAAAAATCCCAATCCGGACAATATCGAGATCAAAACAAAGTTTCCTGTTGCCCGCATAAAACGGATCATGCAGGCAGACGAAGAGGTTGGGAAGGTGGCCCAGGTCACACCTGTCGCGGTCAACAAGGCGCTGGAGCTGTTCATGATTCAATTGGTGCAAGGAGCTGCAACCATCTCAAAAGACAAGGGGGGGAAGAGAGTGACCGCACAGCACTTGAAGCAGGTGGTGGAGAGTGATCAGCAATTCGACTTCTTGCAGGAAATCGTAGCCAAAATTGGGGATGGTCAAGCTGGAGCTGGAGGGGAGACGAAGAAGAAAAAGGACAGTGACAGTGAGGAAGAAGTCAAGCCAAAGAAGGGGAGAGGAAGGAAGAAGAAGTCTGATGACTGAGGTGGTCATTTCATGCATAATAAAGGCGTGGTTCTTTGCTTGATTTTTGGGCGTTTTCTGAGGGTTTAGCATACACATGGCGCGAACAATGGCTTTTCTACTGCAGGCAGTCCTAGCGCCCCATATTCAAACTTCCTGTTGATTGTGCTATCCTTCAATTGCAATCAGCGTCGGCTAGGGGCTCTTGGCTCTTTCTTCGCATCGTTCCCGAAGCTTGCTCTTCGCCAATGGTTAAAGCAAAATCGAGTTATTCCATTGAGAGGCCAGGCCTGACAGGACGGAATTATTCTCGTTGCAGACTTTCAGCCACCACCTGACACTTTAAAACTCAACTTGATGCGCAAATCAAATTTTCTGTGAAGCCCAGCCGCTGTCCTTGGCTCTCCTTACAGTCAGCCAGTGCACAACAGAGAATAAAACAAAACTTAGTAGTATGTATAGCAACTCACATCAAAGCCCATTTACTAATTCTTCCAATCAGGTTCCAGTTTAGTAAAAAAAAATCACAGGTTCCTTACGACTGCAATCAACCTTCAATTCAAAAATATCCAACCTCTGATACCTCCCGTAACGTCAAGATATTGCTTTCCTTCGATACACTCATCCGAATTCAAATCAGCACGGAGAATGCCCAATAAATCTTGCAAGGATTCTCGAGCTTCGGAATTGCCAGGTATAGAATGGAAGGTAAACCCAGGGGTGAGTTTTTATGTGGGATCTAAGGACACAATTGTGGCTTGTGGAAAATCTAAAATGGAAAGAAGTATCTTCTCCGGATTCTTACACCCTTCGTAAAGATTTTCAGTACATGGTAGGTCGAGATGAGATGCACAACGAACACCAAAGCACTTAACTTCGAAGCAATAAGCAGCAGCTCTCATACGATTCGCTTCAACATTGTCATAGTTAGCACCTTATTCAACGGCCACCCTAGATGCAACTAAATCTGATGCTTCAGAGGGCTGCTGGACTCTATCTAGTCTGCCAAATAGCAGGCCGATTCGAAATATGAATATACTCTCCCTGCGCCATCGATATATACTTAGCCAACGGATTTATATTCTCTCCACAAATCAGCATCCCAATTTTCGCATATGTAGTTTCTAGAACCACAAGTCTGTGACCATCACCAGGCCTCCAAGTCAACTCTTCAAAGAACGTCGGCATTGGATTTCTGTGGTGGACTAATAAGTCTGTTGGAACTTACAACGTTGCTAAGCTATACCTGAACTTTCGGGAGAAAAAACTATGTTAAACGATACAGCCTGTTTCTTTGGCTGCTTCCCAAATAGGAGACATCTCTGGACCATCGACATAAATGGATGCTTTTGTCATTCCTCAACAGAAGTCATGTTTCTCTATTGAAGCTTGAAGCGTACTCCAGATTGCGAATGTGGAGGTGTTACTTTGTGGCAAGAAGACAATATTTGCTGAGTATTGTGATGTTTTATGAATTAGAGAGATTGATTACTTTTTAAGTGATCTTGGAGACGGAGAGGAAGATTGGAGAGACATGATAGGCTTCTACTTGTGTCCATTAGCTCATTGTTTTGGAGTCCTTTGTTTTGGTATCAATGGTCCGACTGATCACTGGAGGTTACTTACAGTGTATGTGGATAAAAGTTTTCAACTGCAAGTAACATCCCAGTTGAGGTTCCTTCAGATGCCAACCCGAGTTCGTCATGTAGGAAATTTTCTTTTCTATGTAATTTAGGAAATTACAACTATCCAGTTCCGGCCGTTTTGTCCAGAGGTTTCTTGCCGTGCACCACATGCCTCAAAGATAGTCAGCATATCATCCATAAGATCTCAAACTCATAAGCTTACATCTTCCAATTAGCATGAATCGACGTATCCTTCAAACTAGCCCTCCCCTTAGCAACACATACCTGCACCTCCTCAGTCCTCCAACCCAAAACTTAGTAGGAGATAATATAGTCCAAACCTCCAAACAACCCATTCGTATATTCTCTAGATCATAACCCCAATACCTTTGCTGTTCTGTCACTCCGCAATCTAGTCACCGGCCAACTATAAACTTGTTCGTGAATCTCTTCAAATCCTGCTTCATCCAGTATTTGACCATGGTATTGTGCTGTTTGGATACATCTGCCTGCTACTTCAAAGGCTTGGAACACTGTATCGTACCACATTCCTATTCATGTTTGTGAGACATCTCGATCGTCTTCGCCTGCTAGAATACAGATATCTTGACACTCTAGCCAACTACCTAGATTTAAACTCCTTCAAGAAAGAGTAAAATTAGTGCATCTTGTTTTTGATACGATATAGAACAAGTGTGGATAGATATGCGAACTCAATATGCGCTGTTGAAGAATATAGGAAAGTTGGCCAATGAGCCTACCATTTGTCTTGAGTGGACAAAATCGAATTTGTTTGGAAATAGCCTTGGGTCTTCTAGATCATCGATGATGAACTCGAAATTTGGAGGTACCCTATTGATGAAGCCTTCTTTAGTAGTCGCCCTACCCGTCAGTTACTTACCAAGTCGATCACGTTCTCTCTATGGGTAATGTCAGTAACTCTATACTCTAGTATGATTGTAGTCTCGCACCTCATCATTTAGGACCATTATATTTTATTAATACCTTTAGCATCTTGTTCCCAATACTTAACAAGATCACCTGCTTCCTTCTTTATATGAATGATTTGTTTGGCTATAGATACTTCTATAGCTTCGAATGCTTGACGAAAATGAGTCCGTCCAACCATCTCTGAGGGATATAAGATCCAGCACCTTCTTTCCTGCATTACTACAAAAAATGCTTTGACTTACCCGACACTAACAGCAAGTCCTGAGTCTCTGTCGCTCTCCTAAGCTTCTTAGGCCCGCTACAATGTTGCATAGAATTAGTACTAGTGACTTCTCTTTAGATGCTTCGCTTGCTGAAAATAGCTCAGCATCTCTGGCAACTGGCGTTGCATCCATAGTCCCTTTAGATTCGTCCATGGTAAAGCTTAACGAGGTAGCCCTTTTGGGTTGGGTTCTTGGAAATTTTATGACTATAAAGTACATGTGTGCAGGATGCCGGATGCCTTTCTAGTTTCGTCACCATGCTGCAGTTCAGTTGTACTAAACCTTACTTACGAGTAAGTGGTCACTAGAATCCTGTAACTTTTCTGACTCACTAGTCCGTAAACAATAGTGCAATCATGGGTCTGATGACCGAAGGAAGTATGCGTGCGTCTCGGCCAACCACTTATTCCCGCAAACTGTAGGCATTTTACTGCATGTACAAGGTTGTATTTGTTTGACGCGCGGAGCATAGAAATCGCTTATTCGTGCTAATTCTTATGTGAAGGTACACGAGTAGGTACGAAAATACTAGGCCTTTTATGTTTATGATGCTTAATCCCTATGGTGGTCAAAGTTATAGACGAACTGGCATCACTACTTGGATTTAGAATGCTGCTAAGCATATATAAGGTTAAAGTCAAAACAATGACTTTACTTTACCATGTTTGAAAATACTCGAGAGATGGAGTTCAGGTAGCATATCTCGGCTACAAGTAATATTCGTACAACCACTTATCATGCTCCCATCGACCGACTACACGTGTTTATTTCCTGCGAGGCTGTGCCAAGAGTGCATCTTCATCAAGTTTATGTATAGCTCAGGAGAAAAGATATATTTTCCTTGTCGTGTTCACTAAATCTTTCAGCTAGAAAGGAGAGCGGTGAGTTTTCATACTTATCTACTATTCTCAGATAGTATTCTTCTAGAGCGGTAAGAGGGGAAGTAGTAACCAGCTAGTAAACAGCGATATATTGATATTGTACCCCAGATCATCGAGTCGATAATACGCGGAGATCTCCTGACATGGGGTACAGAAAAATAGCCGATGAAAATGTGCTGAACCGGACGAGCTTGACGTACAGTAGTACTGTATGTACTGCACAATCTATCCCTAGTCAACTACTTCGGACTTCAACTTCCCCACGGTCCTGGCTCCCAATACCATAGTACTCGTATGATTCCAACTCTTCTCATAAAATCCTCTTCATTTGGTCGTTATCTTCCGAGACATCACGTCTGCGTCTGTTACTTCTCGTACTGCTATACAGCGCGAGATGGCATATTTTTTCTGCGGTTTTGGCATTCTAACTCTTATCAAGGATTACCGTATTGATTGGTTTATAAGATAATATCTTATAGTCGAAATTAAAGTCCTGGGTCAAAGTAACCTAGTATCTTAACCAATAAAATACCTAGTTTGCCAGCCTGCCTTCTATAAGTATAGTATATGTGCCCTGTCATTATAGCGTATGTGCCCTACTATTTTAGGTATTGGGCCTCACCTTTTTTTTACAAATTAAAGATATAAATCTAAGTAGCTAGGCTTCCTAAGCAACTTCTGACTAGCTACAAAAATAAGATAGTATCTTAGTAATTTAGGCCAATATTGACATACGGCTTTTGTTAGACTTTCATCAACAATAATCTCAGTGAAGAGCACACCGTCTCAGCGAGCATGCTTCTGGTTTAACTCTCTCCTATTCATTTCCTCGTCGATGACAAACTATGTTTGTATAACTGACAAACATAGATTTGGTGGATCAGACATTATACAATGCTCTTCGAGCGGAAAGTGTTTCTTTTTGAGCTCAAGGGAGGTCATCGGAAACGCTCCAGATACAGTGAGGTCATTGACCTTAAAATCACCAAAGTCTCCACATTGGAGCTCCAGTACACCTTGTGGATGAAGAGTCAGGAATGGCTTCGCAGGATAAAACCTCATTTCAGCACAGCAGCAACTTCGTCTTTACCATAGTCACTTTTCAGTGAGAATGGAAACAGATATTGTAGGTTGCTCTTGGGCCCTGCCTTCTCAAGGGTGGTCAGTTGGGGCAGCATTGGTGAAGACATTGCCTTGGAATGAGAAATTCTGCACAGTAAAGGATAGGAATGAGGACTTGCACTTATCTATACAGCTTTAGAACTGAACATTATCACCTTGGTACTTACTGCTGACAAGGGCACTGCAAGCTTCAATGCAAGTCCGAGAGACCCCTGGTCTGAGAGGGGAGAAGACAAATCCAGTCGCTTAATGAATGATAGACAAGGTGCTAGCTAATCGTGACCTCTTATTTGTTGCCCTATGCAACACCTTACATCTTCATGGGATACGCTTATAATGGCTCACCAAAGTACAAGAGCTAAACTCAGAGGATTTTGGCCGACTTGTACTTGGGATATTTTGTGAGATGCTCTGGACAAGACACGTTTCATGAATCGCGAAGCATAACTGTCCAGGTCTGCAGCTGAGTGAAGCTGGATTTAGCGATGATAACCCATCCTAGCAAAGAACCTCGTCGATTTGCTAACCGCAAATACTGCCTCAACCTTCTTGAAATACCCCGACGACTGGGTTGCAGAATTCGGCCCGAGCTCTTTGTACACATACCTCTAAATCTTCGGGCGGATATATGCCATATTCAAGCATGGGCAAGATAGGCTCGTTCTTAATTGCTCTTTTAGAAGCAAAGCACCTATAGCAAGTGCCTGACATCTACAACGAAGATATATTGTTCTAGTTGGCAATTTCTGAACAGATAAATAACGTTTTCTACTTCTTTGATACAAAGAATCCACTTGAGAAAGGCTTCCGGTTTGTCTGACCACCCTTGCCAGGTCTTCCTGCTAACCAAGACTCTTTTGTTGCCCGAGCCTGAAACGAAGCTTTGGGTGCAAGGAGCGAATTTTGACTTCCCACTACACGGAAAGTGGTTGCTCCCTTGCGAAGATCCTTGGGTTTCTTGTCCTCAAAGTTCGAGAACTTTATTTTCTTGGCTTTCTTTAATGGTTCTGCCTGCTCTGACACCTCAACATCTGGAATATCATCATCATCATCCAGATATTCAACAGGTAAAAGGTCTGGAAGGCTAGCTTGATAGACATTAGACGCTTTGATAGAACCGTTATCGACTGCTATATCCGTTGCATCAACTGGTTCATTGCTCAGCGAACCATTATCAGGAGCCTCTTGTCCATTGAGGGTCGGGGGACCACCAGATTCGCTGGTTGCATTTCCATCTGCATCACTCCCACCGCCAGATTCTCCGACTAGGGATTCGTCTTCCGCTGCGACGGATTTGCTCAGGCCCTCAGTAGGACTCTCCGGTCTCTTATCGATCACTTCGACTCGTTTACGTTTCTTACTTGCAGATTCCGCTTGTTGTTTCAAGAACACATCGCGTACTTTGCGCTTTTCCCGAATTGCCGATTCTTGCCTGGATGTTGTCAGCTATCTACTAGTAAGACGTAGATCCTGATTACTTACTCCTCTACAGCTTTTGCAGCGTCCCGTAGACTTTTCCTCGCATCCTCCTCTGCATCTTGAGCTACTACTTCCTCAGGCGCCTCATCGTCACTATCTTCTTCCGACTCTCTCTCAATAGGTTCCTCCTGCGTGCTTGGTAGTAGAACTTCAGCCTCTGGCTCTACACTCCCGAACCTTTTATGTTTAGGTTTCAATGCGCTAGATTCAGGGCCCGCACTGTCACTAAAATCCTTGTTGAATCTTGCTAGGCCCTTCATTGTGCTGGCGGGAGTATAGAATTTTTGGGGACTTTCCAACTCTCCGTCAAAATCGGAGTCCAGAACTTCTGCGTCAGCCTCTAGTTTCGGGTATGTACCCATTCCAATGCGCCTCGACCTTGTGCTTCTTGCTGCTGAGCTCGGGGCAACTTGACTGACGGGAATCTCAACGGCAATGTGTGTATGAATTGGTGTTGGTACATCGTCGTCCTCCATGCGAATAGGCAGCTTCTGTTTCTTCATTGGACTAGCTTCTTGCTTGACTAGAGAAGGAGTTTCGCTTTTTTTGGCCGGTCTTTGTCGTTTTTTCGACTTATTCAGCGGCGTCTGTACAACTATTGTATCGCCATTATCAGATGGTGCCTCCTCTGCCACAACCTTGGCGCCCTGTCTTGTGGTGACCATCGGGGCTCTTGTGTGCAATTTGTCGAAAGTATCGTCGGTAGTTGTATTTGCTAGAGTTACGATATTCCGTGCTGATTTGAAGAGCTTGGAAAGCATTGGTAGGTACAAAAATTATGAAGTGTTCAAGGAATTATTTTCTGCACGATCATCGAAAGAATTTGGGCAGGGGTGCTGTTAGTGTACAATACATTTATTCACCGCCTTCATTTACGGTACTGTACTATCCTTCCAGGGGTCCTACCTAGCACCTCACCTCACCTTAAAAGAACCGAGTGCACCTAATCAATCCATTTAGAACTCCTAAACAACAATCCTTTGAGTGTCTTCGCGAAGTGTTATTGGACCCCTTCAGCACAATTAGCCGCCAATGCACCCAATTATTCAAACATTACCAATTGACCCTTGAAATTTGATTCTGTCTTGAGGTATCTAGTCTCAGTGGCATGAGGAGTCGACCTACTCAAATTATATCAACTTATTACTGAGCAACAATGTCGACTATAAGAAGAACGTTTCCACTGTTCAAAAGTGTTTGTAAAACTTCGTCCCTCAAGTCCTTCCACACAACAACTAGAGCACTCGCAGCTAAGCCCAAACCAAAACCTCAAAGACGGCGTGTACCAACCACAACGACAGACAAACCAGCACGCTCGCCACCAAGCACAGAAGATTACCTCCCACCCACCGTTCTCTTGAACTCTGCTCATAAAGCTGGGGCTCTTGATATAGAGCCCGAAAAAGCGCTCAATCTACTCCGAGACTACTGCAACAAGGCTGCCACGTCCTCTAGCGGGTTTGAAGAAAAATTGTGTGCTGGTACGCGGTCTTCGTTTTCTTGAGTTCGGCTATTGCTTACACAGCCTCAGAATATGGAATAAAACCAGCAACTTTGGTTATGTTGGGCCAGATACTTCGGCGATGCCAAGGAACAGCTCAGCGGGTCTTGGCCAAGAGACTGATGATCTCCGCCTCTGGACTTGGTGATTCAGTGGCTACTTTTGGACTGATCGAATCAGCAATTCGAACCAAGTCTCTAGGTGCCCAAGAAGACCTCCTGGGACCTCTTAAGCGTCTTGGTATCCTGGCAAAGCAAGACAAAAATCCCGAAGCTATGGCTCTTCTTGGAAAGGTTTTACTGACCCAAGGAAAAGAGACAGAGGCATTGGAATGGTTACAGAAAGCTACAAGTCACAATCCAGGTGTCACGCCAGCGGTAGCTTTAAACTTTGAAGGTGCCACCGCAGCCCTAGTTAGCCTTGGTCGATTGCACCTTAATCGAAACGATAAAATTGCAGCAGAGGAAGCATTCCGAAAAGCGGCTGTAGATTTGGATGACCCCGCAGCTTATTTTTATCTCTCCCAGCTAAAGGAATCTGGATCATCTGAGCAAGAAGTATATCTCCTAAAGGCCGCCTCCTCAGGTATTGCTGAAGCTTTCCACAATCTAGGAGCTCTGGAGCTTGCAAAGCTAAACGTGAAGTTCGACGAGTCGGCGCCAAAGTCCATATCGGATTATGGAATGGCAAGAGAGTGGTTTCAGGTAGCGGCTGCTGATGGATTTGGTCTTTCGATGCTGAATATGGCTTCGATATGCAAGGCTGTGGGACAAGATAATGTTGCTTTGCGTTGGCTTGATAAAGCGGAGACATTACCAGAAGTGAAGAAGCACGCTAGAGAAATGAGGGAAAAGTGGGCCATCAAGGAGCCATTGGGGAAATAAATGTAATAATAATACAGCGAGGAAGCTCAAAGATATATGTTAGCTACCTAGGTAACCCTGATTAGCGATCACCAGATTTAGCAGGGCATCGTGAACAGGCTCAGTTCTTAGGATATCTTTATATTCATAGTTCCTTACGGAACAATGCGAAGAGGAGCTAATCTACAAAGGCCCCATGCTTTACTCTCTCGGCGAAGGTAAAGACGTGCAAAGTTGTCTACCGACGGACATACAAGGTAGGTCATTATATCCGAGCCAAATTACCCCAAATTGCACACAAGGCCCCTCATTCTGAGCCGCCGATCCTTTTTGAGTAGGTAACTACCTCATCCCCATCTAGCGCCTTCTCTCTCTGCCTCCAGGCGCGCGAGCCTAGCCTCCTCATTTTCATCGACAACACCGCTTCGTCGACCCTTCTTCCTGCCCTTTCGTCCACTAATATTAGCACCATCGTCACCTTCGTCGCGACTTCTCTTCCGACCACCCATACCGCCCATACCCATGCCAACCGTAGCCGTTAGGCCTGCGAGACGTTGAGCCTCCTTGAGTATTCGTTCCCGGTTTCGGGCTTCGCGTTCCAGTGTATGTGGATCTGGTGTAGGTGTGGCAGCCGGTCCGGTTGGAGGTGCTTTGGGCTTGTCTTTCTCTCGATCCCGGTCCCGATCCCGTTCTTTTTCTCGACCCGAAGAGCGGTCTGAGTCGCGATGACGAGATGAGCGGTGCTTTTCTTTCTCCCTTTCCTTTTCCTCTTGATGGCGACTTGACCTCTCCCTATCTCGATCGTTTCGGCCAGAGGACCCAGAAACGCGGTCGGTCTTGGGTCCAGTAGGAATATAAATGGTGGCTGCCTTTTCTACTTTTTCCTCAGTAGCTTTACGAGAACTCGCACCTTTGATTTCAATGCCATTGCCACTGCCATTTATGGAAGTTGCAATTGAAGGTTTTCGTGAGTGCACTTGCACTTGTGGCTCAGCAACGATTTCAGTAGAAGCCAAAGTTTCATCCTTGGCTTCAACTTCTACAGAGCCACGACGACTCTCATGTCTACGACTATGGCGGTGCTCACGATCTCGGTCGCGGTCTCGATCTCTGTCTCGACTTCTAGATCTATCATCTCGGTGTGAGCGGTGGCTAGAACGATGTTTATGTGATGATGAGGACTTATGATCCCTATCCTTATCGCTTCCTCTATCTTTGTCTCTGTGCCGATCTTTTTCCCGGTCTCGGCGGCTCCTATGACTTGATCTTTCTGCAGGTGAGGTAGATCTCGAACGTTCATCTTCATCATCCCCTTCTCCATTGCGACGAGAGCCCTTGTCATCAGAAATTTTGTCAATTTTATCAGTACCTTCTCCCTTCTTGTCGAGATTCTCATCGTCTTCGTGATGGCGACTTCGACGCTCCTTGCGTCTCTCTCTCCGTCGCTCGGATTCCCTCTCGTCGTCTGAACGAGAGGTAGATCGGTTTCTATGTTTCCGTCTATGTCTCTCTTCCCTCTCTCGATCTCTCTTCCGCTCCTTGGACCTCGATCTATTTCTCTCTTTAGAGGGAGACTTACTACGCTCCCTCTCCTTATTTTCGGCTTCTGGTGCGGCGCTGCCTTCAGTCACTGGTCTTGAGCCAGCTCTACCAACAATGGAAAAGCCACCTCGGCCACGGAGACCTGACCAACCTGTATTTGGCAATCCTTCACGTAGAGCTTTTGGTCCAGTGGGTGCATTAATTGGGACTGCTTTTACTGGCGGAGGCTGCATTGAGAAACTGCCCCGACGGCCATGGTAGTTGTGATTAAATCCACCACGTGCTGAGTTAAAACCTCGAACATTAGGATCTAAGGGGGGAATTGGGTGAAATCCATTAGGGCCATTTTGTACGTTGAGAGCAGCAGCTTGAGCTTCATCAAGAGTCTGAATTGGCTTTGGATACATATCTCCGGCCTCAGCTTGATTTATTCCTTCTTGCTGTGGGCCTTGGGATACTTCATTTCCAGCGCCGCTCTCAGCGACATCAGCGTTTTCTGCCGCGGTTACATCGCCTTCTTTGGCACTTTCTGGATCCATTGGCTTTTCATCTTTGGCTTCTGAACTTGGACGAATTTCACGCCCAAACTCGTCGACATTGCCAACGGGTGTTGTGTCTGCTTTTGGACCAGTTGGTACCGAACCTATTTCACTAATGGGTCCATTTGACTGCTGGCCTTGACCTTGACCGAACTGCTGAGGAAACTGCTGTGAGTGGGCATCATTTTGGCTATAGCCATAGCCACCACGGCCTTGGTTAAATCCTCCGCGACCTCTGCCTCGTCCACGTGCCTGGTAACCTTGGTTTCCAAAGCTGTTATTGTATTGGTTCCCGTGACCATAATTACCTTGATTGTATCCTGCTGCATGTTGGGGGTATCCAGAGTTATTTGCTCCATAATCACCGTTACCCATGCCAGCTGCTGCATTTGGATGATTGAAATTATCTGGGCCGACATTCCATGATTGTTGTTGCATCCAACCATTATTGAAGCCTCCATTCACTCCTCCATCGAATCCCCCCATCCCCATACCCATGTTCATGCCGTTCATGCCGTTCATGCCCATGCCTGCAGCACCAAAACCACCATTTATAAACATATTCTGCATCGTCATCGGGTCCATATTCATACCAGGCATTCCTGTCACATATGTTAACATTCTCCTGTACTTCACTGGGAGAGCAAACATACCCATCATGGGAAAGTTTCCAAAGGTATTAGGAGCCATGCCATTCTGCATAGCCATCATCATCTGCATTTGGTTGAAATCACCATTACCACCAAAAGCCATATTAGGGAAGCCTCTAGTAACACTAGGATCAAAACCAAACCCAGCGCCAAACCCAGCCATGCCTTGTGCGTCTGTTTGGCCATCCCCATCTTTCTGAACCAAGTCCCTTGAGCCATCCTTGGTATCCATGGTGACATCTTCTACTGCATTAGCATCGGTATTGGCGTCAGTCTGCTCCTGAGCAGGTTCAATCTCCTAGAGTAACGTCAGCTTTACTTGGTAAATTTGTAGATGTGGCCAATAGTCCTACCTCGATTGAAGGTTGTGGGATGTCCTGTTGTGCTTCCTGCATCTGTTCCGCAGCCGGTGGGTTTGCAGGAGCTTCTTCCACAGGTTCCTGAGAAGTGATAGAAGATTCCGCCTGGACTTCTGCAGTGGGCAGAACTTCTTCGACCACTGGAGCTTCATCCGGGATCGCTTCAGCAGCCGGTGGCTCTACGTCACGAGGAGTGTCCGGGGGTGTATTCTTCGCCTCTTTGAGCCGTAGAGCCTCGCGCTTTTTCTCCTCTGTGCGCAAAAATACTTTGATAGTGGTTCGTAGAGATTTGTTTGGTTTGCAGTCTTCGGCAGCGACGGGAGTGTGCTCGCAGACGGGACAGGACGAAGGTAGAGTAGACTGGCCTGCAGTGTATATCAGCAGCTGTTGTATTAGAATTAGATCATGCTTGAGTATCTGGATACGTACACGTCTCGCAGATGGCCTGGTCGCAGCATGGCAGTCGAAAGGCATTTGCAGCCAGTCTACTACAGATGGCGCATCGCAATTTGATGGGAATCTCATCTTGAGCAAGCGAACTAGGCGAAAGAGTCAGTTTTTGCAGATAGCTTCAGTTTATGGAGGGGTTCCGACCTGATGAGTTCAGCCTGAGCAGCGGTGGTTGTGGAAGACATTCTCAGAGCTTATGGCGCAGATGCTTCTGCCTCTGCCTCTGCCTCTGCTTTGCGCGCCAACAGAAGGGGGCAAGATGCAGCAGAGCTCATTTATGATAAGTCTGGTGCAGAGATTGCGGAGAAGGGAACGGTTTGCGGCAATTGGCTCAGACCATCACGAGGACGAGGACGAGGTTGTCGCGGTTTGCAGGTGCAAAGCAGTTTCCGGGTTGCGTTTGCGATGATACTTCAATCCAGTTCGCGCGACCTCCTCTTTTGAAGATCCGCTAAAATAAATAATTCTCCGTTTTTTCTTTTAAAAGCGGCAATCTTAATAACTTGCGAGGACCCAAAATATAAGCCCCAAGGTACGAAGGACTCTACCGTAGTATAAATTGGGTGAACTGTCATTATTTGGCACTTCCTATTCACCTTTCAGAGATAAAGTGAAGAATCAAAATATCCCAAAAGGCCTTTTGGGATATCAAGAGCTTTAGGGACCTAGGAGGTTGTCCATCTACTCTGTTCACGTGATATAATTGGCTTTCGCATCTCGCCCTCACCTCGTCATAATCGTCGGCGATTAGAGAACGAGCTACCTACAACAACACATCTTACTTGTCCACCTCTGGCCTACAATTTGTTGTATCTAATGCAGTCATGATACTCGGGCAGGTCTCCTGGCTTGATTGCTTCGTCTTTCTCTTCTTTCTCACCCCTCAATTGATCATTCATGTCGGCTTCTTCAACACTCTGATTTGTGGTCTTGGTGCCTTACCATTTCTTGGTAAGCTTGACTGATGCCACAGACCGGGAATCGTCCTTGCTCATAATTAGGGTCTTCACTCGTGGCACACCCGGCTTGAGCTACTCGAGTGAGTTATTATAGAGAGCGAGGACACACCTCCTCGAACCTCCCTCTCACTTAGTGCAAGACGCCGCATAATCTCTGCCACTTGTCCCCTTGAGTCATGCATCAACCCTGACTTCACTCACCGCGAAGCGTAGGGCCAGTAACAGCATGGATTCTCATACTACAATCTCTAGTCATTAAACTCCCAGCCAGCTTCGTATACGAACGCTTCATTCTCAGTCACAATAGCCGCTCGCCGTTTGTGCAACAAGCCACGTATTTCGAAGACATCGTTATCCGATGCGTGCGATATGCCTTTGCTCAGATTCCGGCCAACATTGGAAGAACTCTCTTCTCCAAAGCCGTGGCCTTACCGTTCCTTAGGTTTCGAATGCTTCGTCATGGCTGTTTTGTGCCTCCAATACGCTGGAAAGAAGTTCACCAGGGCAAGTTGCATGGTCTATGGATCATTAGTGATGAATCTCGGAAGCCTGATATTATCATCTATTATGCTCATGGTTAGCGCGAACATTATCTGCCCCTTCTGATTATCGGCCAATTCTGATTCTCCCAGGTGGAGGCTTTTCGATGGGATCGAGTTACTTCTACCTCGAATTTCTCCTCGTGTGGATAACTCTCCTTAAGAGAAAGGGCTTCCGTAACCCAGCTATCTTCAGCCTTGAATACACTCTCGTTGGGTCTTCACCGAGCAATGCCAGCTATCCTGCACAGCTTTACCAAGCTGTTGCAGGATATAAACATATCATATCTATTGCTGACGATGCAAGCAAAATCTGTGTAAGCGGTGATTCGGCCGGAGCTACTTTGATTCTTAGTCTTCTCCTGTATCTCGCCAAAAAGGAGACAGTATCCACGGAGTTCCGGTATAACCAACCGAAAATGTTACCGGGGATGGCAGTTCTGATCTCACCATGTGAGTTATTTCTAAAATGTCGATTTACTTTTTTCTATTGAACCCCAACTGTTAATTAATTACATATTACAATTTCACTTTCAATTACTTAAGGTGTTTCGGCGTTGGAAATAGCGGGTTCTGTATTACTCCATGTGGCTTGAAGATTATTGGAGAAACTGTCACATCTTCACCTTCTTATTTCCGTAGTTCCAGTATAGTCTCAGTCTCAGTGTTAGCAGGTATTCATTTCGGGTTTACTCAAATCAAGCCATCCTTATTTTTCAGGATCTTGGGTTGTAGCATACTCAACTTTAGCTTCTTAAGCTACCTAGAATATTTTAAGGCCGGTTTGCGTATTACAATCGTATAAATGTCCCAAATCTTGTTGCATAGCTAAGCTTAGTAGGCTACGAAGCATTGCCACGTTTCTTATTGATAGGAGCGAGCGGAGCCTTGCCTATTAACATAAGAGTTGAATAACTCTCGCCGTTATCCTAAGAATAGTAGCGGTCTTAGTAGTGGACATGATACAAGACTAGATTGCTCAAATTAGTTCTCAAACTAATTCAATGGTTTAGGGACGACGCTCATATCACCCCTACACAAGAACACAGCTAGCGACTATCTCGACTCTGCAAGCCTAGACCTCTACGCTTACCAATATGCAGGCCAGACATCTATTACAGACCCGCTAGTTTCACCGGGAAATTGCACTTCAGCTTCCTGGTGGCACAACGCTAGTCCCTCCAACGGTTTCTTCGTGACCTACGGTTCTGAAGAGGTGTTGGCTCCTGAAGTTCGAAACCTTGTAAACTTTTTGCGGAAATCTGACCTCCAAGTTACAGTGAAGGAGGCTGAAGGAGGTATGTTCATCGCTTATCACCTTCACATTGAGCAAAAAAGGCTCGGGCAAAAAGTTAGACTAACGAAACTAATCGAACAATATAGGTATTCATGCATGGCCTGTAGCCGCATTATTTCTAAGCAGTACAACAAGACAGAGGCAGGAGGGTTTGCAGATGATTGTGGACGAGATTTGGAGTAGAATGGCAATGGTTGCGTAGCGTGAAAAGATACGCGTATAGAGAGTCTAGTAATCACTAAGCAATCCAACGACCCATCAATGGATCAAGTACCTTTTTCCTTGTGTCCTTCAGTCAACTATCTTCGTTGCTAATAGCCATGTGATAGACCCATATTAGGGAACTTTACATGGGATACTTAATTTAACCTAATAATCCACGCGAAGAAATACCCATTCACTTTCCATATAGTCCTGGCTATGACTCTTTTGCCTATTCCTCGAGCTACGGGTTGCTAGAAGGCACCCGAGAAGCCAAAGTTAATCAAAAAAGGACATATATTTACTTCTCCTAGAATGACTGTCTGAAAACCTAGCAGAAGCAGAGATATAGTGTCGTTTCTGATGACGGACAGACAAACTTGACCAGGTTACAAGTATCTTTGTATACTTCAAAATTATATTTGGCTTATATGATCAAAATCAATGTGACCATCACAAACTAATAGAAGCTAGAACGTCTTGACGAGATTCTAGGATTCTAGACTTGCTCACAAAATGGATTATGTATCCAGGTCTCTTGGACCTGCTGACGAGCCTAGCCGGCAGGTTTTTATGCTGAGAATATAGTTAGGTCTCTTCTTTCAAATTTCAAGTCACTCAAGGCTGCCTGAGCAATATAAAATATCAATTGGACACACCATAAGTTGGGTATGACGGTTTGGATGAAATGTAACTGACATCTAGGATGCATGAAGCCTAGCTAATGAAGCCGTAGGAACTTAGCCTCCTGGACATCGACTTAGGTTCAGTATGAATGAAAATAGCTCCAGTTTGGAAAAAGGGCCAGAAAGCAGTTCTGCATACTTATGTTCAAATATCCATATTTACATTGAAAAACGCCTTGTAAGGTATAAGCAGATCTATCTACCTATCCAAATCACGCCACCATCCAGCAAATGACATCCAAATAGAGCCCAGAACCGATCTATCTAAAGAAATCTCAATTGTTAACGCCATTGGTCAACCTTCCACATCTTTTTCGACCTCGAGAACTTTCTGGGTGATCTGTTCCAGACAGGCTGCTGCGGCAGCAAAAAAACCCAGTTATGGTTTATTAGGAGACAACACTCGTGAAAGGTATTGGGGTGAAACTCCACTCTAACGTACTACGGGTGATCCTTGAGCTCGATGATCTCCATACGCTCACCTTTGTCGTCTTTGCCAATGAATTGGAGCCCCCCTTTACCAAGACGCTCGATGTATGTAGGGTTGACTTCATACCGGTGACGGTAATGCTCATGGATCGACTTCTTCTCGCCGTACATTTTCCGGAGTCTCGACCACTCACTGCCATCTTGGAAATGTGTTGTCTAGAGTCCAAGTCTCATAGTACCACCCTTCCTCCATGACAACAACGACTGGGTCCATACACAGAGGGTGCAACTCTTTTGAGCTTGCGTCTGGCATAGCGCAAACGTTTCTTGCAAACTCGATGACCGAGATTTGCATACTGGGACAAATACCAGGATATGGGGTCTGATTCGTGCGAGCCCATTCTGCGGCCTTGATCATACCCTCTGTGCCTTGGTCACCGAAACCGCCTAGGACGAGACTACCATAACGGTACAAACCTCATGCCAGAGCTTGTGGAAATCGGCTGGGTTTTCTGTCTTGGACTTCTCGAGATTCGAAGCATCGATTCAAATCAGGTTGAGCTTCTTGCCGCAGTGCATGGCCAAATTTTCAAGGGACTTAACGACACTGAGGTAGGAGTCGTGCAGACTGGTGTACTTTCCAGTAAGGACGATTAAAACGGTGTCGAAGAGACGTTCTTGGGCCGTTGTCAAGGTCTTCCACTCCTTCCAAGTATCTTCACCTCGGGTGATGAGCTTTGCGGATTTTACAACCTCATCTAGGTCAAGAATAGCTTGGATGGCTATGATGAGACTTTGCCGTTCGAGGAGTAGAGGAACATGTTATGTAGATGCTACGTTGTGGACTGCACGATCTTGGCGATGGTAGACTGTTCAAGGGGTACTTCACATCTGCATGCGAACTGCCACAAAGTCAATACCTCAGTTCTAGGCTTCCACTCCAAGCATTCAAGGATCATACCAAGTCAGGGCTCATCCCACTCGTCCAATATGTCTGAAAACCTGCTGCGTTAGCTTGGTCTTTTGCTCCCGCTAGATGATAGATGATTAGAATCAATAAGACGTAGATTTGCAAGAAATTACCCTTCCCTAATCTCCTCCTTAATTACCGCATCGCCTTAATGAAGAGCGCACTCTCAATATGTTCCACGGTACCACCCAGCTCAACAATAATGCAAACGTCAGGCGTCTCATTTGTGTCGTCAACTAGTTTTCTTGCTACCCTCTCGACCCAGGCCTAAATAGAATCTATAAGAGGCAATACGACTTGCACAGTCTTTCCAAGATACTCGCTTCGACACTCACGTTCGATTACGTGCTGGTGGTATATCTTACCCGTAGTGATATTGTTCTCCCGGGTAAGGGTGATTATGTTGAGGCAGCGTTTCGTAATTACCGAGGTCGAGGCCGATTTCCCCTCCATTGTCAAGTACAAACAAAGCATTCACCATGGCCTAGAGATTGACTTCTCAGTCCTCACACCCCAAGTTCACCGAGCGTGCAGCCATGGCTTACTAACTAGGTACCTGGCCATCGCCCCTGTAGGTCGGTAGTTTTCGTAGAATGGGTCATAATAGCAGTATTATATATAATGTAGCCTTGCCGACCGAGCCTTGTAGAAATTTATTGCGCCTTGTGTCGCTTACTGGCGGGATGGCGGGGTAATCACTTCACAGTCAAATGTGGACTAAAACCGTCGTATAACTTTTCTTCCGGTCCATACAACTTAATTTTCACCTTGCATTTTGCACCTTGCACTTTTCCTTCCCTTCAAACTCAACAACCCCTTGAAGACTAGAAGAAGAATGACTTCAACCTTGAGCAAACCCGCCGTGTCTCCAGTGCTGGCCCAGTCAGCCACGGAGTTGATTGGGAACACGCCCTTGGTCCGACTAAACAAGATCCCTCAGAGTCTAGGAATTGAAGCCGAAGTGTACGCCAAGGTCGAACTTTTCAATGCCGGTGGTAGCGTTAAGGATCGTATTGCTTTACGAATGATCGAGGAGGCTGAACGGTCGGGAAGAATAAAACCAGGAGATACTCTCATTGAGCCAACAAGTGGCAATACCGGCATTGGGCTCGCTCTCGTCGGAGCAATCAAGGGCTATAAGACCATCATTACTCTTCCCGAGAAGATGTCACCTGAAAAGGTGTCAGTTCTTCGAGCCCTTGGCGCAACCATCATCCGGACACCCACCCAAGCTGCTTTTGACTCGCCCGAGTCACATATTGGTGTTGCGAAACGTTTGCAGAAGGAAATACCCAACTCTCACATCTTGGACCAGTATGCGAACAAGGATAATCCAGAAGCACATGAGTTTGGAACCGCCGAAGAAATATGGAAACAAACAGATGGGAAAATCAAAGCCGTAGTCGCAGGTGCTGGTACTGGAGGAACTATCACCGGTCTGTCCAGAGGTTTGAAGAAGCACAACCAGGATGTGAAGGTTATCGCCGCAGATCCTTTTGGGTCCATTCTGGCTCTTCCTGAAGCATTAAACCAGGAACACGCCAACGAACCATACAAAGTGGAGGGCATTGGTTATGATTTTATTCCAGATGTTCTTGACCGACAGTCTGTTGACAAATGGTATAAGACTGATGACCAGGAATCTTTTGCGTATGCGCGAAGACTAATTGCCGAGGAGGGTCTTCTGGTTGGTGGTAGTAGTGGCAGTGCTATTGCTGCAATGGTTAAAGGTGTCAAAGAACTAGGACTAGGGAAGGGTGATATGGTAGTCGTCATCTTGCCAGACAGCATCAGAAGTTACTTGAGCAAATTTGCAGATGACGATTGGCTGGCTGCCAACAATCTTCTCCCGCCAACACCACTGACCACCTCACCGTCTTCACCAGCGCTCCTATCACACTCATCTAAGGACCCATACAACGGCGCTACAATTGGCTCTCTTAGGCTGAAGCCGGTTACGACAGTACTGGCAGACTCACCATGTTCAGAGGCCGTTGAGACAATGAGAGAGAAGGGATTCGACCAACTTCCAGTTCTTGCGCCTACTGGGGGCAAGCTCATGGGAATCGTAACTCTAGGAAATCTTCTCTCTTTCATTAGTCGCGGGCGGGCAACTGGCAAGAGCCCAGTATCGGATGTGATGTTTGATTTCTCTACTATACCGGAGGTGGTCACGGATCCCAAGGATATCAGTAATCTTTCTGGGCCTCCAAAGACAAATGGAATCGAGAAGACCAAAGATAACAAGCAGCAGAAAGCACCAAAGAGGAAGTTCGTGGAGATTACTATGGACACACCACTGTCGGCGCTGAGCAAGTTCTTTGAGTGGAATAGTGCAGCAGTGGTCACGGAGAAGAGCGGAAGCGACAGTAAAGGCCTTGCAAAGCCTATAGCTGTTGTGACCAAGGTTGATTTGCTCGCATTCTTGGTTAAACAGACTAAGTTGTGAATTAGTCTATTGCGTAGATGGTTGTCTGGCTGGGCGTTTTTGTGGGCGGTCATGTACAGATTAGTGGAACTAGATTCAACAGGCGTTGAGGGAAATGCGAGAGGATCATAGATTCAACACCTACGTTCTAGAGGGTGTTGGTACACATATGCATAATAAGGAATGAGTTGCGCAAGCTCTTAATAAATATCCTATTGTGCTCTTATGAAATATGAATGTCGCCATTGCAACAAGGTTCCTCCCATGTCCTAAGACTGATTATTATACGACGTAAGCGTGCTAGTCAATGAACTCCTGAATTTATCCCCAAAAGTCAGAATATTCATAAACGTTAAGAGGTTGGTAATGCTACTACTATCACACCACTTCTATATATATGAACATGATCGTTAACCAGACAACATTCCAAGATGGTCCTTTCAAGCAGAACCATAAATATAACCCACTCCAGCTGATACAAACTCGTTTAGGGTATGCTTGATAAATCCAGAACTCCCCACATGTTTTGCAAAATCAACCCAAATATTGCTCCTGACCCTTGTCAGACCAACCACCGTTTGCTACCAAGATAGCAATATGTAAATTCCCCAAAACAGGCAAAGGCAAACAAACTCCTCCTTCCATGACATTCACCGCTTCGGCCTTTTGGCCTTCTGCTTGGAGGATGCTTGTGCACCATCTTCATCGTCGTCGTCGTCATCTTCATCATCTTCATCTCTAGCATGGGATGCATTCGTCTTCGCGTTGCCCTTCTTCACTGAGATCAGGCATCCTTGATGCTTCAACCTTTTGGTCAGCTCTGTGCTCGCCCGCATGCCAATAAAATCCTTGGCATTGTAAACTTGGAATGATTCGCTCATCACTGTCGCTCGGACAGGCACTGAATTCCCAAGCATCATCTTCTTTGGATCTAGAACAACAAGGCTGAACTTAAGGCTATAGGTCCCAGCCGTTCTCACAGACAAGTCGGGAAAGCAGAAGAAGCATCCCTCCACATCGTTCTCATCCAAGCCCACAAAAGGAGATGCTACAAGGGTTCCCATCAGTCTCCTTTGTTGCCTTTTGTCGCTCGAACCTGGCATAGCAGTATCATCTCGATCTGTCAAGGGATTCCACAGCGTGCAATGAACGACACTGTATGGCTGACGAATCAACTCGCTGATCTCTGCTGGACTTGCATTTGGGTCTTCAATTGAGAGTTGTAGAATTGGTGGCGGGTCTATGACACGTCGGTCCCTTTCTCCAAATCCACAAGCTCGTGCGGCGAGAGGTTGCTGGCGGACCCGGATCCTGTATTGCGGGCCAACAGGCCGATTATTTGTACTGTAACGAAATTAGCATATTGCTCGCTATATAGAATATGAAGGGCTTGCCCATTATCGTCGCTTAGCAGACGTGATATTGGCATTGGTCTTGACTGTTGACTTTTCTGTGTAGTGTCTACTGGTGGAGGGGGATTTGCGCTAAAGCGTTCATTCGAGGCTGTCTCAGGTGGAGTATAACCACCACTAGATGCTCTTTGCTCTTCATAACGGACTCGAGGATGCGCTGACGAAAGATCAGTACTATATTTAGGCGCCGGGAAATCTTTCCGCTGACTGATTTTTCTGCTCTGCCTCCTTTGAGCAGGCGGTGCTCCGTGATCTTCCAGAACTGGTGAACCCACGCGATCTTGTGTTTGCACAGGATGCGGTTCAGCAGCCAAATATGGTGTTGGCCGTGAATAATCTGCGGGTTGCGGAGGCTGGTAGATATGCTGAGGTGGTGCAGTTGGGTTTTGCTGACTTAGCTGCAGAGGATGATTGGAGCTGTATTGTGGTTGACTATGATGTTGGTCCTGCGGGTACGGAGGTGGCTTATTATAAGGGTTGTATTGCTGTTGCTCGTCTCGGGGGCGGATTGGGGGCAGCGTTGGTAGTCTGCGCTCATTGCTCTCTGTTGGGTATTGATTGTTCTCTGGAGGATATCGCGGGGTTTCCGAGTATGGGTTGCTTTCCGGCACATATGGGTAAGAGGACCTTCGTGGAGGTGGAGGTGGAGGCTGCCCAGAGTACCCTCGATTTGGTTCTGTTATCGACATGGTGAGAGGTATTGTGCTTTTGTAGGGACGTAAGAAAGAACGGCTGGTTGGACTTTGAACGTTGAGGTCAGATGCGTTTGTTGTACAGCCCACGAAGAATCTAGGAAGAGCCGTTCAGTTGAGGCTTTGGTTGGAAGAAGAGAGCAAGGTGTCTTACCAGTGAAGCTGAAGTGGAGAGTCGCGAATCAAGATACAAGAATCAGTGTAGCGAAACACATAGCCCGAGGGATCTTTCGACGTCAAATTGAGAATATTAGTAACCACTCAATGGCCGCCGTTCCATGCCCAACACCGTTTTCCAATGCCAACTTTCTTCGATTCCTGTAACTTGGTGCAAGGACAATTGTGCGACGAATTGTTTGGGGTCGCCGTTCGCAAGGTGGGAAATTGCTGGGTATTCGGGGGTGCTGCAGATCTACCGCCTGCCGCTGTTCTACCACGATGGCCGACGTGGATGCTGTGCATGAAAGAAGGTAGAAAGATACGGAGGTACGTTAGAAGCAGCAATGCACTCGTGGATGAGCGCGAGTTCGAGATTGAAAGGCGTTGCGGTGTGGAGTATTATTCGAGCGTACAGGAGGTAGATGTCTTGGCGAGCGACAAGATCTCTCGCATCGACGATCGCAAGCAGAGACCAACAACAAAACACTTGACTACGACAACCCTAGTAGCAAGAAGCAGCAACAGGACAGGTGTCGAGCTACACGCAGTGTAGTAGATGGCATATACAAAGAAAGAGGGCACTGCTGTCTGTTGTAGACATGTAGTATATCTAGGATGGAGTGGTTGTCGTGATGGTGTTGTCTTTGTTGTTAGCGTACTGAGGTGGTAACTTCCAGCAACTTCAGACTGGCAAGATGAATGATGGAGAAAGAGGGCAAGTGTGGGACTCTTGCGCTCATCGACCCTGTCATTATTAGCAAATAACAGGGCTGGCTTCAGTAATAATACATAATTGGGCCCAAGGACCTGGGATTGGCACTGGAAACCAGGAATAGACCAGGGAATCACACTCGTTGGCGGAAGGGCAAGGAGGGGCGTGTAGGGGCATGGTCGGCGAGTGTAGGGATTGGATTTTAGAGCACCTTTTGCTGATGATGGAGTTGATAAAGAGCGCTAAGAAGAGCGCTAAACTGGGTTTTAATTAACTTTTCATTGTCTGAGCAGCGAGGAGACTGGTTCGAGCAGGAGCCACTGAAAGCTACTGGAGGGCACTGCAGAAAACCAAGACAGGGACACTCCTGGTCGCTCCTTCAAGATACTTTCGTATGTACAGTACGAAAGGAGGAAAGGTACCTACCTCATTACTCATTTATTGTTGCACTACCGTCCTGTACCTTCCTGTGTCCCCAGCGCGTTTGATACTGCCACCTTCTTCTCACGAGCCCAATTGTCCAAGCGAAAGCAAAGTAAGTTCAGGACAATCAAAAGGTGCTGTACGGGACTGTATATTGTAGGAGGTACCTAGTACGTAGTACTAACCACGCCTTGACAGCTTAACAGATGACAGTTGGTTGGCATTACCCAGTTGGCAGTGCGTAGTTGAAACATTGACAGTTAACGGCTTGCCTGAATCGTGGTGCCTTGCCAGCATGCAACACAACAATCACTTAAGGTACTCTGAGTAGTCGTTCTTTTCGCTCTGCTGCCGTCCTCCTGCACAATTTTCTACTGCGACTGCTACTGCTACTATGACTACGACTACGGTACCTTTATAGAGTACTGTGGCAAAACAAAAAGGTGTGGTAGCACACGCATCTCATCATCCCGCGCTGGACCCCAGAATTGGGGAGGACGGGAGCGACGCTGTGAAGAGTTAACCGTTGTTGCACAACAGTGGCCAGATGGTAGGCAGGACTGCGACAGCCATAGCCACGACTCTGGTCTTCTGCGACGCTATACATTCTACAAACCGAGTATTTCCCCCATCCATCCCACCGTGTCAGCTTGCCTCCTTCCTATCATTCGCGGAAAAGCTCTCATGTGTTTTCCTAGCTCGCGCGCCTCACATCTGGCCTCCTCGTGGCGCCTCGTGCAGGGAGGTGCAGGTGCCGATGCACATAGGTTTGCTTTGGCTATCTCGTCGCTATGTCCCAGCCAACGTGTGCATGATCTATTCAAACAGATAGATGTATGGAGATGAGGAAATCCCGTCTCCATGCTACCTACCCTTCTTTGCATACACTATACAGTGATGCGGGATTATTGTTGGAGCATCTCAGGACTTGCACTCCGCTGGAGGGCGTCATCTGGGCA
The DNA here is from genome assembly GCA_022190145.1 of Pezicula rhizophila. Taxonomy (NCBI): domain Eukaryota; kingdom Fungi; phylum Ascomycota; class Leotiomycetes; order Helotiales; family Dermateaceae; genus Pezicula; species Pezicula rhizophila. The sequence goes on from JAJONI010000006.1 coordinate 78,754, forward strand.
GAGAGAGACTATGATTGACCCGGCTTCCCGGGTCTTGTAAAGCCTAGGAGATAGGCTGGCAATGGGACGAGTCTTGTTCAACAAGCAATTTACTACCTACGGAGTACCTATTCTACTCTACCTATGTATTCCAACCTGCGTCCAGCGCACCTCGAGCGACATACTCCACCACTCCGTACAGCGAACATTAATGCCAACCAGAATGGCCTCCTCTGTCTCTCTCTTCCTCCCAAAAGTCCAAATATTTCACTGGCCTTCTTGGAAGCCAGTCCAATTCCTGTTCCATGTGGAAAGCCTCGGTCCGCTGCAGGGAATTAACCAGAACTTGACTGAATGCGATCTATCACAAAGGTCCAGCATGGCCAACAAATTGATACTGCACTCAATTGGCCCTACTCTCTGACCAGTTCAGAGATTACACGGGGACATCTCTTTCTCGGTTCTGGACCCCATCTGCAACAAATTCTCGTTTTTACTATTCGCGACGGTGCGAGCCCACTCTTCCAGACATTTACAGCTATTATACATGTTTGCAGTGCTTTCTTTCCACAACACAAAATACAGGAGTGTCTACATAGAAAGCCGGAAGGTGATGCTAGTAAAGCGAGAGAGGATCAAATATAATATTCTCCTAACGAGAGAAATATCTGGATCCATGGTATGGTAAGAATGGCCTGCCATAGGCTCCCAAACACTCTCCATATTCGGCTGCCCACCTACAGGGCTGGCTGGTCTGGTTGAGTAACCGGGGCACATCCCCGGCTGTTAGGTTTTTTTTCTCTCTTTGGCGGGGCGGTCATTGTCCACCGTCCGTCTGTGCGGCTACAGAGTCCAGCGTGCCTAGCACAGGAGCAATAACAGAAATAGTAATAATGCGGGCTGGCATCTGCCGGACTGGAATGCCAAGTTATGAGAGGATTTATTCGGTAGAGCCTGTGATCAGACCGTCGATATCAGGTCAAAATCAGGCCATTGTGGCATTGTTCGCCCGTGACGATATACCCTTTTCTCCTCCTTTTCTGCAGGTCATCGAGGATCGAGGTTCGAGAGACAAGCGAAGGAGGAGGAACGAATCACCCTTTCCTCAAGCGTGATGCGTCCGAATCAAATCCGGGTTAGAGCAGCATTTCAAGACCAAAATTTCCGAAAGATCATATGCGTAATCCTGTGATAACATATAGCCTATAGTTTCTAGCTAGCCATCCGATTCTGCTACTGGCGGGCGAGGAAGCATGGAAAGCCTCAGAACGACGCCTCTCTCATGCAACAGTCTTCTCGAAGATCCGTCGAACGATCTTCTGATGTCGCCAATCACGAACGAGGTCGCCGCAAGAGGGCCGTAGAAGGGACGGATGGTGGTGTTAGAACGCGCAAGTACCGGTAGCGCTTGGTCCTTGGTTCTTGGTCTTATCACAAGTACCTCCGTACGGTTACCAAAGATAAATTTGGACGTTTCAATAATAATAATCCTCCCTAAATCTTGATCCAAAGTCATCTCCAATCTGAAAAGTTGGATTGCCAACAGGAGTTCAATTAATTGTCTTCCCTCTTTCGCACGGCGCAGAGAACCAACGGCTGAGTCCAGTGGCCTGCTTTGCCTTGCCTTGCCTTTCCTTATCTTGACAAAGCAACGACTCATCAGAAGGGTCACCTGTAGCCGAGTCACAAGTTACAACATATTATTACCATTTCAGCACAAAGAGTGGCACGTATTCGTTCGGATTCGATATATCGAATAGTGTCAATAGGCCGCCGTCTAGGGCAAAATCATTAGCCGTCTGTCTACCAAATTATAACACCGCGATTTACATGAGGATGGGACGAAGCGACATAGATGTATTATGGATGCTCTTTGTGGCTTTTGTCTTACCGTCAGAGACCGACACATTCGGAAAGTGAAATGTATCAACAGACTTGCAGTGCGCAGTGCGGAAAGTCCCCTGCTGCTCAGGTGCTTTCACACCTGCATCTCCCACAACCGAGTTCCATCACCAACATGTCTCCCCTCATTCGTCCTTCCCTAGACTGAGATGCAAGGCACAGACAGCTAACTATCCTCATTAGCCCTCACAGCCAGGCAAACAACGTCTCATCGAGATCAACCCCTTTCCTGGCCTTTGGGTCTCTTGTAATAATTATAAGCATGCCGGTTAATGTACGGGCTCCCACCGGATTCCTTATTCTTCGTGGCTCCCGAAACTACTAGTGTATATACCTTTTCAACTACGTCATATTTCAATATGCAGTTCCTCTTCCGTTTTAATATGATCTATGGTCAGGTTTAGCGATCTCAGATCTAGGTCTTTGATATAAACGTGGCAAGTGAACAGGTTCTCGGTAATAAGCTCCAGGGTCACCCAGAAAATATTGTATTGTCAGTCACGGGGTTAAAACTGAGTAGTCTTACATGCTAAGAAAAAGAAAAAACTGACAGCTTGCATTGGCGACAATGCTTAACTTGTCAAATTTGCTTTCATTGGCAAGCCCATAAGCGCTGCTACTGCGTCCATGCACACATGCTGACAAGGCGATTTCAAATTGTTGCAGCTATTAAGCGACGCAAATATACATGTGCAATGATATAGAGGAATTGAGCCAATGCCGCCGTATGCGTAAATTCGCGTATGTCACTCGAATTAGCAAACTTGTTGTTCAACATGCAGAACTACTCGTCATCGAAGGTACGGCATATATTCTTAGGGAAGAATGACGCTTAGTGCGTATTGAGCTTTAGTTGGCACCACCACACCGGTTTTTCATCCTTTAAATTTATAACAGAACTAGCTGGCTCCTCTATCTTAATATGCGTTTATTGCCTCGCGGGACTCTGTTCGCTTTGACCAAGGTTCAATGTTGATTACCTTTGCACAATTTGCAAAGGTACGTGCAATTACCAACTAGTGCCGCCAAATAACAAGAGGATTAGATAAGGTCCACTAAATTTTAAATAGAAAAACGAAATATAGGGCGGAGTTCCTGCATAGCACGCCTCAGCGATCCCCAAAAAGATTGCAGTGCACACAAGGCTAGGTAGTTGATTGCTACAGCCTGCATGGTAGACAGGAAACCAGTACTAAAGATGACGCAGGAGATCCAAATATGTGCTAGGATTTTTTTTGGAAACTAAGTGCTATATATTGAAAGCAGATACCTATTGAGAGTCAGAAGCTTGGACTCACACGTCATGTAGAAGATGATTGCTAGATTGTTATAGTGGTTTCCAGAGAGGTCAACACTCTCTGGCAATCCAGCTAGCCTCGCATTGCCTAGATTGGACCTGTTGAATACGGAGAGTGTATAGAAGAGGAAACCCGGGAGCATAGGGTGATAGTAAAGTTTGCGAATCACGGCTTTCTCTTCAGCTGTAGGTAGTACGAAAACGCCCCCTTCTTGCAGAGAGGTTTGATTCTTTAAAATCACGGGCACTAACTCGCTCCTCGTGAGCATTCGCTGATTTGCTTTCAAAAGAAGACATGGCAAGTGCAGATAGCAAGTTAAAAGGGTCGATTTAAACGAAGAAGTTCAAAGCGTCGGAGAAAAAGACGTCGCAGAGAAAGAGAGTCCAATTCCGAATTACTACATACAGAAATGTTGCTGGATAGTAAATCATAGGCCATGCTATCACTCCGAAGTACCTTTAAGCGACTTGATTGCAAGGGGCAAGAGGCAGCACCACACAACCTTTGTATCCATGACCTTGTGCTTTCTTCCGAGACCAAAAGTAGAATTAACCATGCCATCTCAGATCTACGATGTTATTGTAGTTGGCAGTGGCAACGCAGGCTTTTCTGCTGCTGCCGCAGCAAAAGACAGTGGCGCCTCAAAGATATTGCTATTGGAAAAGTCACACAGGTCTTGGGCTCGGGAAAATACAACTTTCACTGCCGGTGCATATCGAACAGTCTTCCAAGGCCTTGAGGATGTATTATCACTTGTCAACAACGTCTCCCAAGGAAATGGCTAACAAGATAGACATGGAGACATACACAAAGAAGGATTTCCAGTCCGATATTGAGCGAGTGACGAACAATCGCGCGGATCCAATCCTTTCGTCGACACTCGTCAAGGAGCCCAATGCTACAACTAAATGGCCTACAAAAAATGGAGTCAAGTTTCAACTATCCTTCAACAGCCAGGCATACCAAATTAGCGGATGTTACAAGTTCTGGGGTAGCATAGTACTAGCAGCTATGGGAGGAAGGGACTGACCCTGCAACATCGAAAGAATGCATCGCAAAAGGGAATTGAGGTGCTATGAGAGTCCGTCGTAGGCCTCTTAACAGGCAAAGGGAGTGATGTGATAGGGTTGGCCGTACGCCAAAATGATAACACAACTTACAATGTGTTGTCAAGAGGTGGTATAGTCTTGTGCTCTGGTGACTTCGAGGCTAGTTCAAGAATGAGAGCTCAGTATCTGGGGTCTGGGTGGGATCTAGCTTATGTTCGCGGCACACTATACAACACCGGCAACTACCTTAAGATGGCCATCAATAATCCAGGTGCTAAATCCTCAGGCAACTGGTCAGGTTGCCATTTAACATGTTGGGATGCCAATGCGGCAGTCGACAGTGGAAATCAACCCTTTGCTAATCAATACACAAAATCCGGGTATCCTTTGGGTCTGATGTATAACTAGACGGAGCCAGGTTTGTCGATGAGGGTTTGGATACGAAGAAATTTCACATATGTGAAGTTTGACCGCGGACGCGTCGAGCTGACTTTAATCAGAGGAGTATGCAGATGATGTGGTGGAAAGGATCACTGCACAGTCGCTTGAAGAACTGGCAGGGAAACTCGGACAGAAAGGACTGGAGAGTACCAGAAGCTTTCTCGATTCCATTCATAAGTATAACAGTGCTGTAAACTAGCACCGTTAGGAGAATCCAGGCACCATCTTCGACCCATCTAAGAAGATCGGTCTCTCGACACGGGCTTCCTTGGGAGGCCTGGCACTCGATAAGACCAACTGGGCCCTCCCTATATTAAAGCCACCATTCCTAGCTGTGAAAGTGACTTGTGGCGTGACTTTCACTTTGGGGTGGGGGTTGAAGATAGTTCTATGGCAACTATTCTGGCAGCAGTGGCTTGATGGCCAGGGCACGAAACGCAGGAACAAGTGCAGCAAAGAAGGCATCAAAGTTACCTACAACAAGATTCCAAGCATTGCTATAAGAGACATGTGACAAGTGTAAAACAAGCAAGGTACGAAAGCATGTGTTCTGAGGTTGGCCCTTACTCAAGTTATAGGGAATTGTGCTGACCTACAAATCATAAAAACTACTACTTTGTGGTCAAATGCTTGGCACTGATATATACTGTAGCAACAACTCCCACCATTTCTGAATGGCTTCAATTTAATAGCCTATTATTCTTGCTATTCACTAATTTCCTTATACGAGTTACTTCTTTCTTCAAATATGAAGCATGTGATCATAGTTGCAGGTTTAAAAGTAAGTCCGGATACCGATCCCCCGTCGATCCTTCAAACTTCCTCAGCTACCTTACTTCTTTACCTACCTATCTACCTACCTTACTTGATTCAACGTTTTGTTTTAACACTACTTACTCATGGCTCACACAGACGTCAACACTTGACATTTGATGGAACATCAGCCCTAGATAGCATGCCAATATTGCCGAGTACGAAAGGTCTGTCAAATTACAATCCCTTGCTTGGTACGAAAGCATCCATTGTTACAAGTACATAGCCCAGCACTAACGCCTTGATCCCCATTGAAGCTCAGGTGTGAAAAATTGGTACCACAATGCGGAGAGTCCCGCACTCGTGCACTCAAGTACCTTTACGTCCAACAACCAAAGATGCCTCGGTCACGCCTCCATTATGCTCGTTGGCCACCACTGATGTTGTGTCTTCTCATCAGCCCATCCAATAGCAGAATCCTGCTTCTAAAAGAGGAGAATAGACGTTTGCGTGAATTAACTCGGCAATCTACTTCCTCACAAGCTCCTTCCTTTTCTTCAAAGACCCAATGGCCACTATGAACTACTTCATGAAGATCCCACCCACGGAGATGGATCTTCTCCATCTTGCTCATTGGAGAATGAGGAGGTCCAGGTCTCAGATTCTAACCTCCAGATATCATCTACTGGAAGATCGAGTATCATGGTCCAACTAGTACTCTCTTTCACACGAACAGTAGCACAAAAGCAAAAAAATTAACAAACCGAGCGAGATCCCGACTGAGTGGATTCGAAATAGCTTTGTGGCCGCGGCCTTGAGACAACGTAAGTCCAAAGATAGAGTTAAGTTTCTGGGATGATACATAATTGTCAGCAGGTCAAAAGGAACCCTGTGGCGCGGTCTTCGCAAGTTAGACTTCGACAGGTGGGACCCCAGACTTGTGTTGCCTCTTCTAGATATCCATTGGAATCGACAGCACCACAGTCTCTTGATTATTTATCGACCAGCTTTTATGCAAGGTATGGCCACTGGCAGACCCTACTTCTCAAAGCTACTTTTGAATGCTATCCTCTTCGCTGTGTTGAAATTTTCACCTTGAGTCGATATCTAAACGAACAAGATCGAGCGTAGCACGGCTGAGTGACAACTTAGGAGATGTTTTCGAGAGCTATTGGGTGAAGCAATGGACCATAGTACTATTATCACCATCCAAGCCTTAATAATTGTTGCAAGAAGTCTATTTGCTATCGGAGACCGCAGACCAACTTCTTGGCTATATTCTGGAACCGCCTTTAGAATGCTTGTTGATTTATGTTTGCATGTGGATAGTGCTGAGCTATTGAAGCAACAGAAATTTACAACTGAGGGCTTGGAAATCCGATGCCGAGTGTTTTGGAGAGCTTTTGTCTTTGACAAAATTCATTCCATGTATCAGGATCGACCGGTTACTCTCCAGGAGAGAGACATGCAAGTGCCTATTGTGTTCCTAGATGACTTCGGGAAACTAGAGCGGTGGGTGCCTCTAGAAGAATTGAATTTCGTCGGTCCACAACACACCTTGCTAAAGCATCCGGGCAGTCCAACTTACAGTGTCTCAACTTTCAGTGCTTTTTGCCAGCTGAGTTTGATCATGAATCGTACTCTCAATCATATCTATGCCGATAGGGCGTTCCAAACAGACGACGTGGAAGGAAACGAAGGCGAAAAATATATGCTCAACCTTCTCTATTCTTTGGATGGTGATCTAGAGCAATGGTAAAATAACCTTCACCTTGGCTGAAGTATTAGTTATAGGCAACTAACACAACAACCTCCCTTGAGGGAACTCCTTGTCCAAGTATCCTGAACTTACAGCAGGTTTTTATAATTCATTTGAAATATTACCTGATAACGAATTAGCTGCATGTATCATATATTTCGTCATCCTTATTCACAGACCCTTTCTCGATGGAGGAGGGCGTTACCCGGAAGAAGTCGCTAGAGAGTATTTCCTTCGTTGTGCAAAAGCTGCACTGAAGATTACTTATATTGTACAAACTTACTCCATAGCATTTACTATCGAACAAGCACCATATTTCATCGCTTATGCAGCTTATGTTGCCAGCACCGTTCTTATCCGTCTTGCAACACATCAGCAACTGACCTGCAACACTCATAAATATCTCTGCATCTGTCAGAAGTTCCTCGTATGAAACGAAAAGACCAATGCAAACGTCCAACGAGCCAATTATGTTATCAGATCCATGCTGAAAGGGACATCACTGGCAGGATGCACGACAACGTGTGACTTGCAGCAGCATCGTTGTGCTTTGGGCGGCATAATTAATGATAAAATTGATATTGACCCTTCCATTGTCAGCACACTATCATCGAAAGCTTCTCTGTGATAAGTCGATTGATAGACCCAGCTTCTTCGAGAAAGACTCTACTTGGTGCTGCAGAGGCCGACCATCAAACAAGTTCGGCCTCGAAAACCGTCCTTGTTTCCATAGAGGCTCTGACCATCCAAACTATTATGGCCTCATTCCATGGCGACTTACAGAAGATGAATGGTGGTCAACCTACGCTAGAGTCTGACAATTACCATGGTCCCAGTGTCTTCAATGACATGATTTTTTGGATTGCATGGTAATGGTTTCTTACGTTCCTGGCCAGAGTTTACCAGTGAAACAGAGAATTTTCCTGTTCCTTGAAGGTGGGAGCGTCTTTCTGCTCAAGTATTCATTGTATCGGAGTCTCGAGGAAAGAGAAGGGTGGTTGTAGACCGGTCAATTATCAATCAAGAACCACGCTACGAAGCAGCCCTGGAGGCTAGCGTTCACCGATCTTCAGCTTTTATAAGCAACAAGATCCAACCCCCATACCCACACCTGCTAGTAGCCTCTTAACTACATTCCATTGGATTGTGAGAAAAGTATTTGGTATTAATTACATTCATCTACGTATAATCATCTATATGCACTGAGCGTATATAGATAGAGAGACCAGTGTCACTATAATTCCAGGTCTTGTCCTTGCAAGTCCGAAGTTGCGAAGCCAAGAAACGCAATACCCTGACAATATTTTCTGGGCTTAATCCAGCTACTTCAAGAACAGCCTAGGAGCCAGCATGTCTAATGTTTTTCCGGTGACGAGTTCAGAGTTGTCGGCTAGGATGTGACAGAGAGCCAGCGAAAGCTGTTTGCTTTTATTGCCCGTGACTGATAGTAGAATGAGATTTGGGAAGTTCAAAGGTCCATGCTATAAGCCCGACGTAAGGACTAGTTGCTGCATTGGAATGAGCTATCTAGCACCTGGCGACTGTTCTGGGTTGTGAGATTTAGGTGAAATGACATCTCTTGCAAAACAGAAGTCATGTTTGAGGCGTGTCAGCTTAGAGATGCATTCTGCCAAGACCTAAAGATATGGAATTTTTGTTGGATGATTGCCAAGTATGGTGGTGATTGAAGACTCGCGTTAAATCTAGTGGAATGAGGTATTGGTCAAGGTACTTCCAGCCGAAGTTTGGATATCTTAAAATATTTGTAGATAAGGAGATAGTGATATAGAATAAAAGCGAGTTGCTTCAATCTGAAAATGGACAGCCAAATGTGATGCAATAGGGCTCAATAGTAACATCAATTGAACATGGAACGTCTATTGCAGAATTCGATCAGTGTGGAGTCTCCTATCCAAGAGATGCTATATATAATAACATTGCCTATTCAACCTCCTTGAGTATCATTTAGCATTTTTCTTTGTCCCTTTCTTAGCTGACAGAATCTCTGCAGGATGACTTGAAACTTATCAAATGCGCCAGTAAGTCTCCAAATAAACGTATATCACTAGGGCTACCTGTCTGTACTTGAAGAGCTTAAAGCAAAGTCTCCCGTGACAATTCTATTAACAGTTGACTGCCGAATTGTAGATTGTAGGAGCCCGGAAGCTCGCAGAAATGATATATATCACTGGTACTACCTTAATGTAGAAAACCACCTCAAAGTTTATCTCAGGTAAATTAGACGCCTGCGGAGGATTTTTTTAATAACTAATAAATCCTAGGCTCTTATTAGCTAGGGAGTCTAGGGTAGTCTAAAAGTAGTATAGCTTGAAAAATAATCCCTGCCCTAAAAATCTTCTGCAGAGCGTCTAAGTAAGTTTAAAATTACAACTATTCTCTCTAAAGGTGCACTATACTTGCTTAGACGCTCTAGGGCAAAAAGATATCTAAGCCCTCTAATTAGTCCGGGAGTTGCTAAGATCCTATATATCTCGCTTACGTATTTAGCTCTGAATTACTAGCTTTTTGCACCCAAGCGTCCGAGTTCTAAGATAACTCAAAGTACTGTAAAGGAACCTGGAATGATACCGGCGGTGGTCACGTGTTCATCGCTTGATCTTGCACTGCTCCACTCTTACCTAGGCAAGTAATTTTCCTTGGTTGTATTTTCCTCCAGGTAAATAGAAGGGTTTCTTTCTTAAGGTGCCTCCTAAACATGGAGCTATTCAGCTCAATTTTATAACTCACAGGTTCGTAATTTCTTGCCAAGGAATCTATCTAATCCAAGATGAGTGTACAAAGATAAGGAAGGCCTCTTCGATAAGGTGTTGGCGGGGTGGGTGTGCATGATCTGTTGACCACCGCTCTTTAGCCAAATGCCCCCCCATCGCCCTTCTCAATGCTCACTGCATCTCTACCTACTACTCACTACTACTCTCTCAGCTCTCTCGCATAAGCCTCCTTTGTTCTCGCTCTCCAGCATATCACAAATATCACAATATCACAAATGGACAAGACTACGCAGCCCACGATCCGGAAGAAGAAAAAGACGTTAAATGCGTACGTGCGTGCTCTGTTCCTTATCATGCTCAGGTCACACAACCACTTACATTTTGACCTTCTAGATGTCAGAGATGTCGCAGCCGCAAGATCAAGTGTTCGGGTCAGGATCCATGCCAACACTGTGTCTCCAGGCGCTTCACTTGCGTCTTCGAGGACAGACCCAAGAAACTTGTCGTCTCTGAAGAGTATGCTACCCCTCGTGAGCAAAGTCCTGGTCCGGTAGATAGTAATTGATCCTCTTTAGCTATCTCAATGAACTTCAGAACCGTGCATCGGCGTATGCTTCCCGAGGCTTGCCAGAGCAACCCTCGACACCTTTAAAATCATCCACATCAATAATGCCAGACCAGGCCGATGCGCACCAACGCCTGCATCAGCACTCCTCGCCCCACTTCTCACCTTCGGCCAAACGCCAACAATTGATCACAACGAATGGCGCTTCCATTCCACAACCTCCTTATGACAGAATTCGTCCTGATGTTCTATCTAGTCGTGCTGTATGTGCTCCACGTTCCCTGTCCTCCTACTATGCTTTATTAATCTTTCAAGCAGGCCGAGGAAGAGAACTCGGACGATCGGCAAATTTCTGTCGAATCCCAGCATGCTATAGGGGATGAATATAGTACGTCCATCTTGCCCTGACATTGGCAATACTCCCTTCTCTCCTAGTCTACCTTATGTTCTCTCTTGCCAAACTGATGCAATAAAGGACGACTTGGACACTCCTCGTCCTGGGCTTTCAGCCGCAAAATCCGGAACATGATCAACGATGTAGTCACAGGAGGTTCTCCGCTACATGACGCAGTCCCTATATTGGTACTCAATTTCTCAGAGCAGCATTACCCCTTTGGAGTTGATTACTCGTTCCCCTGAGTCATGTTTAAGTTTATTCTCGAGCTGTGTATCACCAATAACTAACTCGGGCTTTTTGATTCTAGGATGGCGCCTACGGAGTTCCTTGGAGGCCACATCCAATTGACTTTTCGGGACTCGAACTCCCGATGGAAGACTATGCCGAGTATCTCACAAATACTGTATCATTTACCCTGGACCCTTTGTATTACCTCTTTAACAAGCAATCGTTTCTCAGCAAACTTCGTCAATTCTATGCCGACAGAGCTGCCGGGAAGGATCGGAGCAAAGAGCTATGGCCAATCCAAATGCTTGTTGTTTTTGCTTTTGGGAAATCTATTCTTGCTCGGGAAGCCGGTTCATCTGGCCCCGCAGGCGCATTATATTTTGCGAGGTCTGTTGAAGCCTTACCCGATAGTCATCGGCTGTACGAAGAACCCATATTGTCTATTGAAATCCTCTGCATGTTCGCTTTGTTCATGCAGGCCATGGACATGAGATTTGCCGCGTATGAATATGTTCGTGAAAATTGCCTCCTGCCCTTATATTCCTAGTAATTATGGCTAATAACCTACCAGATCGGAAGAGCTGTTCGCATGTGCCTCACGCATGGGCTGAACCGGAGATTTGACGCCAATAGAATCACTAAACATGAATTCGACCATCGGTCTAGGATCTGGTGGTCAGTTTACATCATTGAACGGAGGCTTTGTAGCCTCTGCGGGGTCCCATCATCTTTGCATGACGAGGATATAGCACTATCAATGCCATCAATCGGGGGAGTTGATAACCAAACCATAGCCTTTCATGTGGAGATATCTTCGCAGCTAGGCCAGATTCTTAACGTTGTTTACGGTCTGGGGCTTCAACGACAACTTGGTGGTAGATTTATTGCAGAGATACAAACAATTTTACACCGGCTAGCGGATACCTCCACCATGCTCAACACCAGCATGAAGATCGAACTTCACAGACCTACGGATACAATATCCCGAGCGGCAGCAAGCTTACACTTATTGCATCATCAGGTCAGTGTTGTATCTATGACACAGGGAATGGAGCTGACAGATAGCGAAAAAGTGCAGCATTTTAGCCATACGACCTATTCTTTTCTTTCTTTTGCAAAAGAAACTTACAACTAGTGACACCACATTAGTACTGTCTGATGCTGTCATCGGATTACTTCGAGTATGTGTTGAGTCAGCATTGCGGGTCTTAAAGATCATAGAGATCTTGTCAAATCATAAGCTTATCGGTGAGTCTTTGTTTTGAACCAATCCTTCTATAGAACATGAGAGCTAAATATAATCAGACTTACTTCTTCCTTTCGATCTCGATGCAATGTTTGCAAGCGCCTTTGTGCTAGTGTTGATAGGTATAATTACACCGGCCGATGCTGAACAGTGGGATCTTAGCAGAACTGTACAGCTCATGGACGAAATGATGATGAGAGGGATCATAACTGCGGGGCCTTACAAGAAGGATCTTGTAGAGCTTAGCAACCTCGGCCAAAGCCTTAGAAACAGCCAGCAGCGGGATCTATCACACCAACACCAGCATCAGTCACTTCAACAGAACCAAGGAGTAGCATCCGCTACACCTCAGGCTGCGGTAATTCCAGATTCTCGGCCAGATGTTGAACTAAATCCACAGCTGGACCAAGATCTGATTTGGTCTTGGATGGCGACAGATAGCAGTGGACTGGGTGTCTTGCAGCCCAGCACTATACAATCCGCAATTGATGGACTTAACTTCGATTTTTTGAATGATTCTTCTGCATTAGAAATGGATGGATGCGATTGGATGTGGGGGAGCGGTGGCTCGAATTGGGCAGATACTCTCTAACGGAGATGCCAGGTTCACAAGCCATCCCTGTCCATCACGCATCTCTTGTGGGCTGAGTGGTTACACATATCACGGTATAACCGTACAAGTTAGACCCAACTACGTTCTTAGTTGCAGTAGTAGCTTCCCGGGAGGTCTAGGTTCTGATCCCCCAGACCCTTTTTTGGTCCCTACAGAAGTTTACCAACCTAAATTGCGTTACTTCTGATTCGAAGAGAGTACTCCAGGCTCACCTATGCCACTATCGTGTGGTAGTTTGAGCCAGTTAGCTTTCACCACTGTTCGGATCATTTTCATGCTTGACTGAGATAATAATAGTATTAGTAGTCGGCGTGAGAAGGATGCCATCAACGAGTCCATGTGGTTAGTACATGCGTCTGCGAACAGGTCCTTGTTGGATAGCTTATGCAGCTATTATACTATTAGTATAGTAACCGTCCATTGTATTAATATCTGCGCATTAAGGTCGTGATAACCCGAATTCTCGGCTCTATTGCTCTATTTGGAGTATGTAGGCAGGTAAGCATTATATATTACATGTGGCTTGTCATGCAGGGGTTGCTAAAGCGCTCTATTAGACGGCGGAAAATCGATCACCACTTACAGCTAAACGTAACATGAATTAAAAATACATAACAGTTTCATTCGGAAGCATATTGAGAATGCCGCCGCGTTAATGACAAGTACCTGTCACGATTTCCAGATATTATAAATAGCGCCCGCCCCCAGCTAAGCTAGCAACTCAGACCAAGGTAATGATGAATCTCTTTCCAAGCTCCACATCCTCATCATACTCCATGCACCCTTTACTACCAGCAATAGAATTGAAATACTCAGTCCCTACAAACAACCCCTTTTCCGGCGGCTCATGCTGGTCCGAAAACGAGCCTATGCGCTCAAACACACCCGCTGTCGGCGTTTGCTTTAAGAGCAGTCCGCGCTGCTCCAGCGGCTGCATATAGTTCTCACGGAGGCCGAAATCCAGCGTGAGGATATAGATGTCGACGTCCAGCTTTTCCTGCTCCGTCAGCTTCTACAGCAGCACCGACTTGGGACAGTCCCATTTCGGGCTGGCGACGATGAGCGTGTGCGTGTCGGCGGCGGTCCAGATTTCCACGGCGGCGGAACTGCCACATGTGACGCCTGGGTCGCTGTGCGGGATATCGCCATGGTCGCACTCGCGCTCGTCTCTGTATTTGCCGATTGCGAGCGGGCCTTTCACTTTCAGATAGGCGCTTTGCACAGCGCCGAACGCGTCTTCGGCGGTGTGCTCGATCCCAACGTCTAATATCTCAAGTACTGGTTTCATTATAACACCTTCATCGATAAAATGGGGAGTTGGGAATTCGACTGTTGCGTCAGTGGCTGCCCAGGACCAGCTTGGGGCCGTGTAGGTGGAATATGTACGTGCGCTCTCACGATCCGAGCATGTCCAGCGGAGCTCATGTATGAGGTTGCTCTTCCATAAGCCAGCTAGATACTCGTCGTGGTTGAAACTCCCAAACACTGCCGCGAGGCCAGAAATGGCGACGAGTTTGTCCTTAGCGAAGGACAGCTGCCGTCTTGAATAATCTGTGACAAGTCCGTACCAAGCATCATATACCGACTTAGCATCCTTGGTCGAATCCTCTGGTTCTGCAGGGCTTCGAAGAGCGTTGTAAATAAAAGCCTTTGTGGCGGAATTAGGAATTTCTTCGATGTCAGCGAAACCGCCTTTAAAGTGTAAGTTGCACGGGGACAGGAAGCGTTCCTGGCAGACCCAGGCGCGCTGGTTTAATGGTCCATTTTCAACTTCGATCGTCCATGGGTTATTGTCGGCTATGAAGCGAAACCAACCCACGTTGTCTCCCATCTTCATTTTGACTCGTAGATTCTCGTGGGGAGTCGGAACCCGACTCCTAAACAAGCCCTGCGAGCTGTCTACGGAGGCTGTCGCGGAAATGTTACACCAACTCCTGCTGAACACACTTCCCATCTTCCTGGCTTCTTGCTGCCAATCCTTCATATCATCGTCGTCTTGGATAATGCACAGGCAGTCAATCCAGATGTGGCGCCCTCCAAGTTTGCGAGTCAGCACAATTGCGTCGCGGAATGTTTGCGGGAGCCTGTCGAAAGGAATTTTGTCCTGCATCGAAGCCAAATTATCCTTCAATAGAAGGACTGGGACATGCTTTCCCCAGCAATGACTCAGAGTCAGATACGCAGTCTCCAACGGCAGGTCTGCTCCTAGTACGAGTCGAGGAGCTGGCCCGGAATCCAAACCGCAATCAACTAAACGAGTGGGGATAAAATTCCCAGCACGGTTACAATTCTTGTGGGTGGCAGCACATGTCCTTAGCCATCTGGAAGCCACACCTAAGGCATGATCTGATGCCGTTGACTCTCCCAGATCCGAAGGGTTCTGGATGATGTTTTGGAAATATATATCTGGTTCCCATCAGCAAGAAGTCATTGCAATTCCGCAGCTAAATACCTACCATCATCGTTCTTGATACTAATGTACACCCTGGAAAACGCATTTCCAGCGTCATCATGATGTTGCAGAGCCACACTACGCGTGTCTCCGGCAACCCGCCGGTGATATCGAGCGATGATTGGCTTTTCTCCCTTCCTAGGTTGGTACTTGTTTTGGCGTAGGCGTTCTCGGTCTGCTGTCGATATCCCCTCGAAAAATAGCTGACAAATGCTACACCCACCTTCTGCGGTCGACTCAAGGAACTCGGTTGTTTCGTAGAAGGTATAACCATATGCTCTTCCCAAGCCCAGTGGAGTAGCCTCGAATTCAGATATCATTTTCTTACACCGATTGCAGAGGCCTGGGGTTTGTGAGGCAGGGTTATCATGGTGAGCATGGAAAACTAAATCGGTTGGCTTGTAATCACCCATACTTGGTAGTCTGGGGGTGCGCGGTTTTATGCCCGAGGAGTGATCAGAAATCTCTCCTTTGAGCACTGGTTGTGTGCGGCGCAGACAAGGGTAAACCTCTCTACATGAGGCGGGCTCCATTTTGATTCAAAATGACGTCCATACCAGATAAGCGCAGTTTCAGTGGGCCAGAAAAAGCCTAGCGAGGGACTGAAAATGGTTGTGTAAATGACGATATAACTTTATTAAGACGACAGCTCTTACTACATGTACTACACTACCTGCACACAGCATTAACTAAGCATAGATCTTAGTGCCAAACATCTAACATACCAATTATAGGTTAAAGGAGGTCTAGGGTTAACTTAGGGTACGTCAGCGACTTGGGGTTGCTCAATAAGCGACCATTCAATTGTACAGTAATCAGGGCCATAATGACCAAAGCAATAATACATTCGAGTATAACGCGGAATACAGGGTCTTATTCTGTACTTTACATCATACAGCAGCCTGAGGACTAGATACTCATCTACGTAAGCAGCATAGTCTTAGGAAAGAGAGGCGGAAACCATTGCTTAAGAAGTATAGGCATCTCCCATTACAACATCCAAAGGATGTGAAACTGCCAGAACCCGGCGGTCCAGCTTTTATAGCACTAGGAAAGCCATTAGATGCTTTCTTTTGCGATGATCTGGATTATATTGTGGCGTCGTTAAACTCGATCCAAATACACTGCAAAGTCTATGGCTGGTTCTGGTCGAAGGAGAACCCAAATCATTGGACTAACGTCAAGGTGCAACACTTTTTAGGGTTGGATTTCAGCGATATTTCATTTGTCAGGCGCCGACCTCTTTCTTATGCTAGGTTAGTTTTTAGACGAAACACCAGAATCCAAGGGGGGTTGATTGGTCCGGGTGCGGCTTAGTAAGGCGGTTTATGGCGAAACATCATTTTATTCCCACCTCCTAAAACACCTCTCCTACTGCTTCTCTACAGTGGGGTGCAAAAAGTTTGAACCCTGTTTTTCTGACTAACCTAATAAGGTATAGCATGTATGGTAAGGCCTGTCGCTGTTTTTTTAGCTGTACAATCTACGCCCTATAATTACAGGTAGGTATATACCTACAGTTATAGGCTATATCCCTTATAAGCATAGGCTATGTAGTGCTATAAATTTTTAAATAATGCTTAAACACCTAATATTTTTTCCTACTTATACAATTTTCTAACTACTAT
>JAJONI010000007.1:0-51604 GCA_022190145.1 Pezicula rhizophila
TGTCCAGAGCAACAAGTTACTTTAATAATTAGTCTAGAGCTTAAGGATATATATAGTAATGTCCTTGGATCGACAACTCTATACTAAATATTGAGATGACAATATCACTTTTACCTTCTCTATACAAGGAAAATCGAGGAGTGTTTGATAGTGTATGAGTAAGCAGGTAAGTACCTTCTTCGACTTTACCGAGCAAACGTTTGCTAAGCGAGCATATATTAGCCAAGAGAAAGACATTTTGTCCCTTCAATACCACTAACCATCTCACCCACCTTCCCGGACATCTTTCCGCCAAACCAAAGACCAATAGTAAAATTCATATTCAGGTAAGCGGGTTAGAGTTTCAAAACCAAATACCTCAGTGTCGATCTATTTAAGTATTCGGAAACAGGTGGGGGCGGAGGTGGAGTCCACCTTAATCCACTATTCTTGCGGGGCTTAGCTTCGGTTTTGTCCCCGCGCAGTCATTCAGTCAAAATGATACTTACCGAGCACTCTCTTCCCGCAAGTAGGACTAAGTGTAAGGAAGTCAAGGCTTCAACACTGTAATCTTGATAATATCTTATGAAAATGTACGCATCACACTTCTCAATAAATAACATCCCATTTGGTGTAGCGAGCAGTGCAGTACATCCAGCAAAAAGTGTAGCGACACGTTTGGAAGATACGGTGTTCTTCCTAGACGAACTCGCGAGGTCTGGGTTACTGGATAGCCTTTCAGAGGAGATAGTAAAGACATTTTCACAAGTAAGGGGGGAAAATCCTAGAATAAAGTTGATGAAACACAGCTGTTAAGCAAGCTCAATTCTTAATAGACAACAGTAAACGCATTTGCAGCCCTTCCTAAAGAAAATCAAAAGGCAACACGCACAGCTCTCCAAAACGTACTTTCGAAACCTCTCTCCTCTCTCCCACCACAAGTTCAATCACCGATCCGGCAAACAATTCTCCACCTCCCGCTTTCAATTGGAGATTTCACAGATTTTTCCTGTTCCCGGGATCACGTCTTGAATGCCTCAGAAGCAGTTTTCAAGAAGCGCGAACTCCCACCTGGCTTTGAACACTTTCCAGTGGGGTATACAGCCAGGACATCAAGTATTGTAGTAAGTGGGACGCCGGTGAAGCGTCCAAAGGGGCAATTTCGAGATACCGAAGGCAAGGTAGTTTTTGAAGCTACGAGGAAGTTGGATTATGAACTAGAAGTTGCGTGCGTTATTGGGACGAGCAATGTTTTGGGTGAGCCGATTGGGATTGAGGATGCTGATGAGCATATTTTTGGGGTGGTTTTGTTGAATGATTGGAGCGGTGAGTTCTTTCTTTCTAGAAACTTTTGCTT
The DNA here is from genome assembly GCA_022190145.1 of Pezicula rhizophila. Classification (NCBI taxonomy): domain Eukaryota; kingdom Fungi; phylum Ascomycota; class Leotiomycetes; order Helotiales; family Dermateaceae; genus Pezicula; species Pezicula rhizophila. Next base: position 1,337 of record JAJONI010000007.1, read on the forward strand.
ATAGTAAGAGTAAAAAATACTAACAAGAGGAAAGCCCGTGACATCCAAGGACTGGAAATGAATCCCCTTGGACCTCTGAATGGAAAATCCTTCAGTACAACAATCTCACCCTGGATAATAACATTGGAGGCACTGTCACCCTTCAAAACAGCACCTCCAAAACGGAACCCTGAGGTCGCAATTGCTTCATATCTTCAAGATCCAGATCCTAGCCCAAGCTACGCAATAGATCTCACGGCAACGATTTCGTCCTCTTCTTTGAGAACAAGCACGATCTGTAGCACGGAATTTTCTTCTCTGTATTGGACTCTACGAGATCTTGTTGTCCATCAAACAGTCAATGGCTGTAATCTCAATACCGGCGATTTGTTGGGAACAGGTACGGTGAGTGGAAGCACCCCTGAGAGCCATGGCTGCTTGATGGAGATGGCTGCACATGGTGGAGTGGAAGTCCTGTTGGTGGATGGTAATCCAGAACAGAGGATGTGGCTGCAGGATGGCGATGCTGTGACTTTGACCGGTGTAGCTGGTTCAGGAGTGGGCTTTGGGGAGTGTACTGGCGAAATTTTACCCTCTCGGTGAGTAAGTAGCTTTGGTTGAGGTTGGCAAAGAGGACTTGGGTGGAGAGAGAACAGATCTAGAACTTAGTACTGAGGAATTCACATTGGAATTTTGAAGCAATTGGACTCTTGGGGAAGGTTTAGATAACCATTAGTGTTATTTGTGTCGCAAAGTGGATGGTCTGCATTGACACCTGAAATGACTGACTTCGTTGTCAAATTCCATTGCTGCCATGGTGTGCAAGTAACTAAGCCGAATTTAGTAACTCAACCAGCTTATTTATTATGGCCACGAAGGAACGAGTTTGGGCTTGATATACGCTTGTGTTTGTCTCGAAATGAGATTGATCTCTGAGTTGATATCAACCACTAAACAGGCAGGTTACTTACCATCTAGTTTAGACTTGCAGTTTACAATCGTGAAATAGGCCTTTACATGGGCACCAATAATCCCTTCAAAGCTCACATTTAATAGGGGTATTTTATTGTCGAGCTCAAGCATGAGAATGAAGTACAGTTGTGAGTGTTCTGAGTGCTCGCGTAGCACTTTGCCGTAAATTTCCTACAACGCCAGTTTCAAAGGATATCGTTGCCACAGAATCTAGCAAGCACAAGAAAGCCAGAAACAGATCAACACATGCTCTTGGCCACGACATAAGGTATGGCAAGCTAGAATCCTTTTCCGCGTGCCCGTTCACTACTGACGCCCAAACCGTCCACCTCACCTCTTTTTAGGCAGATATCTCCCCCACCCATCCGACGCTATGTGCATTGAAAGCAACCAAAAAGTGGAACTCAACAAGGAAATTGTGGGAGGAAGTGGGTGGGGTAGGGAATATATGGGGTTGGAGTTTGGGGAACAGTACTTCCCCAGTAATGCTGGTCTTACTTGATAACTTAGTTACTTTCCCACTTGAAGTTATGATCAGGCCGTTACTCGTATGATAATATCATCTTACCTTTGCATAACCTCTTCTCTCCTCAAATAAAAAATAATTTCGACATGGCTTCATATATCAGCCATACGGCCGGGGACCCAAAGGTAATCGTGAACCGCTAATACTAAAAAGGAGATCCATTGACGCAAGGCAGTTCTGGCCGGCATGGATGCGGTATACAGTCCTTTTCAACCTGTGTATATTCGTATTCATGGGAAACATGTACTCGTCTGGCCCGTCGACTGGTTTCGTAGAGCTGGCTATGGATTTGCATACATCTTTTGCAAAACTTGCTGACCTGATCTCTTGGTCTGTGTTTGCCCTTGGCATTTCAAATCTCGTCTGGATGCCAACAGCATTATGTATTGGCAAACGGCCCGTTGTGCTTATCTCTATGCTTATATTCTTTGCGGGGTGCATCTGGAGCTTCAAGGCTCATACATATAATTCTTTGATGGGCGCCAGAATTCTGGCCTCATTCGGCGCGGGTAGTGTCGAATCGCTCGGCCCATCAATAATCGCTGGTGAGCAACAGTTCCATAGAAACTTAGGTTCCTGAGACTAATATGTGCCAGACATATTCTTCGAACGTTACTTCGCAACAGCCATGGCTCTGTTTGCGCTTTCATTATCAAGTGGCTCCCAAGTAGGCCCTGTGATTGCTGGGTACCTAATTGAGGACAGGGGTTGGAGATGGTTTTTTATTCTTTGCACAATCCTAGCTGGTACTAACTTAGTTGGTTGCATCTTATTCCTTCCAGAGACGACCTTTCGACGTGCCACTTTTGATGGGAAGACAGCTGCGGAAGTCGACAAAGAGGCGGTGGATATGGTGGAGCAGGGAGGAAAGGGGGCGACCCTCGAGCAAATACCCTCGAACGCGCAAGAAAATGGAGTTGCAAGAGCACCTTATGCTAGCAGCTATTTGAAAGACCTTATTCAATTTCGGGACCGTGGTCTTGAGGCTCGTGGATTGGCTGCATGGCCGAGACAATTCTCATTGCCATTTCGATTTATTATTGTTCCATCCGTGTTGTTTGCCACTTGTTCCTATGGCATCTTCCTTTCTGGGTAAATACTTTAAACCCATTATTTCGCCATGCCAAATTTGCTGATGTTATTCTCTCTAGAATTGTGGTCATCTCAACTCTCAGTTCAACATTACTCTCACCTCCACCCTACCTTTTAACTTCAGCAGGCATTGGCTTGTACACACTCTCGTCCTTTATTGGCGTCGTCATGGCTTATCCTCTCGCTGGGCCATTAACAGATATGCTCTCAAGGACAATGAGTCGTAGGAATGATGGTATTCATAAGCCAGAGCACCGAATGCCTGCATTGGTCTTTCCTTTCCTCCTGGGGCCCCCAGGACTTATTCTTTTTGCATATATGGTCGGCGATAAAAAATCTATCTACTCCTCAGGTGTCGGATATGCCATGCAAGCGACAGGACTTGTATTTGTTCCTTCCGTCGTCCTATCTTACGTGGTAGATGCGTATCCTCACAGTGGTGGAGAGGCCTTGGTGTTGATTAACGCAGGCAAGAACTTGATCGCATTTGGAGTGACGCTTTCTGCTACTTCTTGGTTTGAGAAGGAGGGCCTGAAAAAGATGTTTTGCGAGCTTGCAGGAGCGCAGTGGGCTGTTCTGATTTTTGGTCTGCCTCTGTACTTTGCGGGTCCTATGCTTCATAAGTTGACTTTACGTCTGGTGAAGTAGCGATGCATGTTCTAGAAATATTACAAGACTTAGACCAGTTCTTTCAGCTAGAGATACGGTCGAGTTCGAGGCTTTTGCGAACTTACACATGAGGTTGAATGAGAGGTTTTCGGGAAGGCTTCTATGAAACTTGTTCATGTGAGCTACGGTAGTGTGAGCATCTTTAAAAGTTGATATGAAAGTCCCCTGAAACTAAAGGGATTTTGGGGTGGCATCTTCTTAATTATCTCCCCGACATCTCCATTTTCAAGCACTGTTGCGACTAAAAACTGGTGCATCATCATCTTCTGGTCACAAGTTGTTGATAAATAAATATGGAGGATTCTCAGGTTTTTTGCCTTGTTTCCGTTGGATACAGCGATATTCCAGAATTGGGTCTATCGACATTAGCCTGTGCGGCACTTTTCACGTACAATATTTTTCTTTTTAATTTTAAGTATAGAAGATACTATTTATTTAATAATAAATTAACTACTTACTTAAAAAGCTTAAGATTTAAAAATATTATTACGTATCAAGTTATATTTCTTAGGCTAATATATCCAGGGAAAATTCCTAAAACTAAAGTCTTTTACTTTCGAAGTTAATAATCTTGCATATAAAAAATTTGCTACATAGGCTAAAATCAATAGACAAAGTTCTGGAATACCGGTATCACTGTATCCATTTCCGAACCGAAGTGGCCCTTTTGACAGGCTCGGTTCGGTTCAGCTTTCTCGTAGATATAGGAACTTACTTGAACTTCCAGGTGGGGGAGGGGGCCTCTCGTGCCGTGCTATATGCTGTAGTTGATTCTATGTCAAGTAAGAACTATTTCCTTCTATTACTCAGGTATTTTCACTGGCGTCCACACTCTGTTTCTTCACTTGGCAAGCTTAGGCCTTACAATAGCGTATTCAGAGACCACACATCAATGAGAGACTCTCCAGCATGACAATCATCGATTCCTTGACGAACTTCCGGATACTCATTGTAGGCGGAGGGATTGCCGGTCTGGCATCAGCAATCGCTTTACGAGGTCCAGGAAGATCAGTCCTCATATTGGAACAATCAAGCCAGAGTCGAGAGATCGGAGCCACAATATCTTTACAGCCCAATGCCTCTAAGATTGTAGAAAAAGAATGGGGTTTAGGAGCTAAACTTAAGGCCAAGGGATCAATGATAGATGAAGCCTTTCGTATCTGTTCAATTGATGGAAAGGAGCATAGCAGGATCAATTTAAAAGCCAAAGTCGAATACGGCGGGGATCGAGTTGTGTATCACAGACAAGATTTACATACTGTTTTGAAGGAAGCTGCTACATCCAGTGAGGGTCCAGGAGAAGCGCCAGAAATTAAAGTATCTAGTCGAGTCATTTTCTGTAATTGCGAGGAGGGATCCGTGAAACTCGAAAATGGCGAGATTCTGAGCGGATTTGATCTTATAATTGGTGCCGATGGTATACACAGTATGGTGAGAACTGCCGTTCTTGGGAAAGAGGCCAACCCCATCGCGACAGGAGTGTCGGCATATCGCTTGATGATCAGGGGATCAGATGTTGAGGAGGATTCCGAAATAATCAAATTTCTGGATCCGAAGGATTCTTGCACGACTATGGTCTTGGGTCATGACTGTCGACTGATTATGGGTCCCGCCAGGAACGGAGAAGTGTATAGTATTGTAGCTATGGTTCCGGACAGTAAGTTGACTCAGTCAGTTTTTGAAACATATGCTTACCTTGCCTTGGGTAGAATTTGCAAATGAAGACGTCAAAAGTACATCTTGGACCTCGAAAGGTGATATAGAAAGCCTTCTTGAAAGCTTCAAGGAGTTTCCAGATTGGTGCAAGCGATTGTTCAAGCATGCACCAGAATTGGGACTTTGGCAGTTGAGGGATCTTGTATAAATGCCCAACAAAAAAGTGTGTCTATATAGATACTCATGAACTCATAGGAGCCGTTAGAAACGTGGATAAAAGGACGAGTGATCATCATCGGCGATGCAAGCCACGCAATGCTTCCAACTCAAGGACAAGGTGCAAGCCAAAGTATAGAGGACGCCGTAGGTACTTCCAGCTCTACTTACATAGTCACATAATAAATCAAAACAAGGAAGCCCTGGGTGCCTTCTTCGTGGACATCAGCAGCAAGCCATCCCTTTCGGAAATAAGCATGAGACTAAAGGCATGTACATTTCATTGAAAACTAATTGAGAATTGCAATGTTGATATTCCTCAGGATATCGAGGAGACACGAAAACCAAGAGCTACTCTTATTCAATCATTCAGTCGAGAAAGTGCAAAGCCTGCTACAGATAAGGGAAAGATTGATATCAAGATGTGAGTTGAGATATTTGTTATTTAGAAAAAACGCTGACATGTACTATAGGAAAACTGATGCATACATGGATTTTAACTGCAATTACAATGGTGCAAAGGAATGGAAGAAGAACCAAAAAGAACACATAGCTTTGGTACAGTGTGAGTTTGATACTAGTTTAGATCCATCCGTCTAAATGGCGTGATTTGCTTGACTGTAGGGCAAGAACAGTGAGAGCGCAAATTAGATGACTATCTATAATCCTTCCAAATTTGGGTGTCTACGGAATCAACTACCTCCGTCACGCACAGTGAGAACCAAAGAACATTGACATCTACACAAGTTTTCCATTACTTGAAAGAATCAGACTTGTATGAAATCCAGTCTTTTTGGGTTCCTTCTCTCAGGCTGAGCCTCATGCCTGTTTTTGGTTTGCTGTTGGGTTCTTGTCTTTCCCACGAGCTCCTTGAGGAAGGCACAAATAACAATAGCAAAGCTTCGGAAAGCAGCCTATATGGAGGTAAATCAGGAGACATCCCATGATCATATTGATGCAGGAAGCAAACGACCAGATTCTCGTCGCATCTTTATGTACTACGATATTAAGTTCCTCATTATACACCACTACTAAGACCAGACTAGTAAAGGTCAAACTTGAGGGACTCCATGCAGTCAGTGCCACAGGAATATTGATGATATGCTGATCAGTTAAATTTTATTATTATTACAGCACATGAAAATCTGTTTGGTTTGCGCTTACTTCGTAGTAAACTTAATGAGAGAGGCGAGAGGCTACGCATGCAGCTTGTCGACGGTGGCTGATGGGCTTATCGACGTGAACGTGCGTGCCAGATAGGACAATTATTGACTTCCTTTCCGGCGCGAGTCGCGACTAAAAAATCGTCAACTCCATATCCATCACCGACCGCCTGCTTGCTTGCTCCCCTTCCCCCCCCCTAACCCCAAGCCTGGAGAAGCAACAAGATGTCGCCACCCTCCGGAATCTACACTCGCGTCCTCAGTCGGAGGATGCTTTTAATGGGGACTTTACCATCTAGGTCCATAATACTAGGTACGTATGGATGCACCAGGCTAGCACACTATTGACGCGACGGAAAGTCACCAGTTTGTTTATTCTCATTACTCACCGAGATCGGGCGGGCGTGGGTGAAAGTGTAACCCCCCGCTTCCACCATGCAAGCCTGTGGGGTGCTATAATGCGCTGGTGATGTGAAGATTCTGGTCGTCCTCTTTTTTTTTTTGGTATTTAATGCCTGGTTTACCGGCTTGACTCACCTTCTTGTTTTGTTTTGTTTTATTTTATTTTGTTTTTTGGTTTTGGGTCTAGCATCTGTCTAATAACTTTGCACATTTATAATAAGCAGGCCAGACCCTAAAACACCAACCATTTACTTTCCGCAACGAACAAACATCCAAAATGTCGTCCACCAGCCGTCTTCGAAGTCTTGACATTAACAACATAAACCCCCACTTAAAGGAGGCGAAATATGCTGTTCGTGGCGAGTTGGCAGTTCGCTCTGCCAGATACAGAGATGAACTGAAGGATGGTTCCACCAATCTCCCCTTTGATCAGGTCATTGCGGCCAACATCGGAAACCCACAGCAGTTGGATCAGAAGCCGATCACGTTCTTCCGCCAAGTCCTAAGCTTGCTGGAATTCCCAAACCTGCTTGAGAAGAAGGATGTTCTGCAACAGCATCTAGGCTACAAGACCGATGCAATCGAGCGTGCTGAGTGGCTCTTGGAGCAGGTGGGGAGCGTAGGCGCATACAGTGACAGCACTGGAGCTCTTGGTATCCGGCAGAGCGTTGCTAAATTCATTGAGAGTATGGTTCACCACTTCCACGTTGAAAGCTATCACTAATACCTCGACTCAGGACGAGATGGCTTCCCTGCGGATGCCAGGGATATCTACCTCTCTGGCGGAGCCTCATCTGGCGTCAACACCCTACTACATGTTATCTGCGCTGGCCCTCACACCGGCATTCTCGTTCCCATTCCTCAATATCCACTTTACACCGCATCTCTCTCAGTCCTCAACGCTCAATGCGTGCCATACCTACTCGACGAATCTAAGAGCTGGGGAACTGATTTGGAAGCTATTAGATCTTCATATGAGAAAGCCGTCGCCGATGGTACAGATGTTCGGGCCATTGTGATCATCAATCCTGGTAACCCTACCGGAGCCAGTCTTTCTGAAGATGATGTCAAGGCAGTTATTGCATTCGCTGCTGAAAAGAAGCTTGTGGTTATGGCAGACGAAGTCTATCAAACCAACGTTTTCAAGGGCAAATTCCACAGTTTCAAGGGTGTTCTCCGCAAGATGCAGAAAGAGACTCCAGGAAAATACGACAACGTTGAGCTTGCTTCTCTTCACAGTATTTCTAAAGGGATGGTTGGCGAGTGTGGACACCGCGGTGGTTACTTCGAACTCTGCGGCTTTGATCCCGAGGTCCAAGAGCAAATCTACAAATTTGTCTCAATCAGTCTCTGTGCTCCGGTCATTGGCCAGTGTTTGGTGGAGATGATGGTCAACCCACCTAAGCAGGGAGAGCCAAGTTACGATTTGTACCAAGAGGAGTATGATGGTATTTTTGCTGGCCTACAGAAGCGAGCCACTGCCCTCTATGAGGCTTTCAGCCAGATGGAGGGTGTGAAGTGCGATGAACCTCAGGTATGTTCTTCCTCAAAGTTTCTTATCTACCAATTGTATACTAATTACCCTGGCACAGGGATCTATGTACCTCTTCCCCACGATTACTCTGCCAGATAAGGCCATAGAAGCTGCCAAGGAGGATGGCAAGTCCGCGGATGAGTTCTACGCATCACGCCTTCTCGATGCCACCGGCGTTTGTGTTGTTCCTGGTTCAGGGTTCGGACAAAAGGAGAACACCCTCCACTTCCGAACTACCTTCCTCGCGCCTGGTACTGAGTGGGTGGGACGCATTACGAAGTTCCACCAGGAGTTCATGAATGAGTTCAAGTAGATCAAATATCACAGAGATTAGATATGGAATTGCGCACAAATAGATGTTTTTGTTGCAAAATTGCATTGTAAGCATTACAGTCGGAGCGGAATGGAGTTGGCAGATGGATTGATACCATAGATGGCTTTATTGAAGCGATGATATTCCCGCCGCCTCTCAGATGAGAGAGCATTCAATTGAATACCAATTGCAATTTCAAACCGGTTTCAATGAATCGTGAAGACTGACTAACCTTGGGGCCCAGCTCGCAAGGGATAGAGAAAGCTCGCCCGGGAGGGGGTAGAGATTTTGCGCCCAAAGATCTCTACCCCCGAGCTTACGCGAGGTCTAGATTTGGCTCAGGAGAGTGGCAGAATATTTTTAGGGCACAGCCTGTATATTTAGGGTACTACAGCGTTCTATAGAGCATATGCTAGTATTTTATACCGCCTTTATCTCGCCTAATCTCTTCCCCCAGCTACAACTCCGGCAGAACTCAAAATTCATCACGTGAAACCGAATTCTCTCTCGTCGCCTGAGGCAGAACACAAATTGCGACAACCTCACGCCAATCTGGACCCTAAGCAACAGCTTCAAATTCAGCGCCTACCAACCGCAAAACATCCATCATGGCCAAAAAAGGTTCGTATTCCCCCAATATCTCCAATTGTTGTTTCCCTCAGCTTCTTCAACAAGCAAGTTTGTCCATTGAAGAGAAACTAACCACTCCAACGTAACAGTCAAATCCCGCACCATCGCAGTGCGACTCGTCTCTATGGCCCTGACGGGTTATTACAAGACTCTAGTCCGACCACGTACGCATCGACCGTTGAGTATGTTAAAATATGATCCTGTCGGTATGTTCTGCAAGATTTCTTTCTGTTCCCGTCTAGATGTGGGGAGTTGGAGTAGGCAAAATAGGATGGGGTTAGGATTATAAAGGCTATTGAGAGTTGTGAGGGACGGAGAATAGAGAGATGAATGGAGCTTGGGGGTCAAGAGATGATGGGGAATGGAAGAGGATGGGACTTGGTTGAAATTGGAATTGGAAGATGGATTGGGATATTTGGGCTTGGGAGAAGAGGATGATGTTTGTATGGGAGCTAGGGATCCTTGGATATCTGTGAATTAGGGATTGCTAACATGATGTTTTATACAGTGCGGAAGAAAGTCCTTTTCCTCGAGGCGAAGCGTGGAGGTGGTGGACGATAGTGGCGGTGTGATACATGGTTCAGGAATGAATATCCATCAGGGATCGTCACACAGTTCAAGGCTATCCAAGGCCTGGTGTAGAAGGGCCAAATCATAAAGCCATCCACTGATTTGTACGAATAAGAAGTAGGCATATGAGCGGGCATGGAAAACGGCGTTCTGGCACGTGTCACACGCAAGCATTTTAGCAATAAAAGCTAGACTTGTCGTATTTGTTTGCAAATAATGTTTAAGCTCAAATACATGCGCCGTTGATTGAGTCTGTACGGTATATGTGCAGAGCAAAAAGCTAACATATATGCTTTTTGCAACTAAAAGAGAGCCTGCAAATACCTTTGCCAAAACATACAGCATTAATCTTCCACATACCACCTCCCTACTTATCTTGTGTCGAATTTTCAAGGTCAAACTATTTGAGGAGAGGCCGCTCTAATTGTTTTTATGGCAAAACATAGGGATATCCTAGGATTTGTCAGCCTTGGCTCAAGTTACCCATGAGAATAGCGCAACTTACGGTCATTTAATTGATGAAACTCGGAAAACATTCGCAACCAAGAATGTCGACGCGTAGCTTTTTGGATGGCTAATGGAATAGGTTCTCCTGGAAGTCAGGAATCTCGGTCCCAGATACTCGGTGCCGGTTGCCGTGTTGAAATTCCGGTTGCATGGACACTCGCCGCTTGCTCTGGGGCTGTATCCGTCCGGCTCTAGTGTTACTCTTGTTTCGCTGGAGAAATCTCTTTCCCAGAAACGGTGAATCTTCTTGACGCTGGGATGGAAGTTGATTCTGCTCGACTTGTTGATCTTGTATCTTTGGCCTAGAACCACCAGTTTTTGAACCAAACTTAGCACCATTGTATGATGAGCTCCCTCCATTCATGATGCCTCTAGATGCAACTTGGGTCGTGTCCCGTGCAGAGCTGCGTTCGCTAACTTTTGGATGTGCCGGTGATTTAGTCAAAGGTTTACAAAACCCTGCCTTTTTCGGTGTCTTGTTTGGATCATGTTGGAGTTTTAAAGCACTCTTCTTTGGCACTGACTGTCTTTTCTGGCGCGCTTCTTCTCCATTGCTTGCAGAACGCTTCTGACTCGGGACGATTGTCATATTACTGTCCCCTTCTTGACTATCAGCAGCAGCCACGCCGGTAATTCTGAAGGAAAAGCTTTTGCGTGTAGTGCCAGATTTGCGCCGATTGCTCTTGCCACCTGGAGATCTGCCTGAGCCTTTTTGAGGAGTGGCATCTCCTCTCGAGAACTCACTCTGCTCTGGAGTCATGGCGATTGGCATCATGGTATAAAATGGTCTGATGCTGGGCGTTATGATATCATTTTCTTCAAATTGGACTGCTTCGCGTGTTTCCTGGTAGGTAGTTGTAAGGCTGTGGTAAGAGGTCTCGGTCTCAGTCCGAAGAATGACCTGATCAGGCTCTGAGGGGTTGATTTGAGTTCCACCACGCGGCTTTGCAACCCTGTGCGAAGACCCTTGGGGCGAAGCTATCTGATCTTGTGTAGCATGAGACAAGACGGTAGCGGGTAGCTCGGTTCTGCCCTTTTCATGACTCTTCTGAGACTGACCGAGACTTACTAGAGCAGCACTAGATTTGGCAGTACTCCGAGAGGCATGCGTGCTGAAATGTGAAGATCTCTGACCCGTCGCCGTTTCTTCCTCATTTCTACTGATTTGAGAAGCTTTTCGTTTCGGTGGAGGCTTTGGCAAGGTTGCAGCCCATTCCGCTATTGTCTGGCCCTTACGCAGAGTACCGGTAGTTTTCAAGAACTGCGCTACAGTATTGTTCATGAAGTCTAGACGTTCCTGGATAGTAATTGCATTCTGCTCAATTTCGTCCTTCTCTTTCTTGAGTGACTCAACGTGTCGAAGTTCATCTTCAATCTGCCTGCGTTCTCTTTGACCTTGTTCAAAGTTACGTACTGCAGTACTGTTGCAATTATCAACCAATCTCTTCAGCTCTATATTTTCATTAAGAAGTTTTTGACGACTAGTCTCGATTTCCTTATCTCTTTCCGTCCTAATAGTGCACTGTTCTTCTAGGTAGATAATGCCCTTTGTCTGCTGAAGTAGTTGTTCCCTACAGGAATTCATTTCGGAACGAAGATTGTTGACAATAGTACCATAGCTTTCGAGCTTAGAAAGTTCGGCTTGCTTGTTCTTCAAACTCTCTTTAGTCGCTGCAAGTTGAAGCTCAAGATCAGCTCGTTGCTGATTTGCAGTCTTGACCATTGCATCGTAGCGCTTCTGGGCCTCGTCTTTCTGGGACTTGGCCGACTTAGCCAATGCTTGAATCTCTTTCTCATGCTTCTTTTTGTTAGTCTCTGTATATTTCTTTCTATCTTCGGCAAGTCTTTGAATTTTAGAGTTAGCCTCACCGAGCTTGCCTCTAGCATCTTTGAGTTGCTCTTGCGCCGCCTGAGACGTCTCCTGCAGAAGACGGAGTTCCTCATTGACTTGCGAGACATCTCGGCTCGCAGCGTCTAACTGATCCTGAAGAGACTTGTTCGCGCTTTGAAATTCTTGTAGTTGTGCGTTGAGATGTGGATCCTCTTGCACACCCGCGAGAGCTGCCTCCAATTCTCTCTTCTTCTCACCCAACTCATTACTACGACTGGCAAGATCTGTGTCCAAACTCCCAATCCTTGCTTTCAATCCATCAAGCTCAGATTCTCTAGTAGCGATTTTGCTTTCCAGGGCTGCTTTGGCTTCTTGTAATTCGATAATGTTATCTTTTAGTCTGGCTCTCTCTTCGTTGTCCAAGCGAAGTTGATCAAGACCTTCTTTGAGATCACCTAGGAGCTTAGCTTGAGAGTCTTGAGAAGCTGAAGCAACTTCGAGGTTTGGGATTTTGTCATTGAGCCTATGGGTTGCTTATTAGTAACGTTCATAGCATCGCTTGATTCCAAAAGTATACCTTAAGAAGGAATCCTCCAGAAGCTTCACTAATGCAGCTGGCAGGTAGGGCTCAGTGCTCTTCAAATCCTTTATGAGAGAAAGGAGTTCATCAATTCTGCAAATATCAGTTGTTGAAAACAACTAAACTGAGGCAATCAAACTCACTTGGGCTGCACGTGGCGTCCTGTGTTTAGTATGTTTACGAGGACCCCATCTTCTTTAGTGAGCTCTTCGACTGTGACGGTTTGTGCCTTTGTCAGAAGTCCAACAAGTTCTTTGTGTTCAGCCTTAAGCTGATCGTGTAGTATTTTGGAGAGGTGCTTCTCGCGTCCTAATTCGAGCACCAGCCGTTCAAGGTCCGATTTGAGAAGGTCAATCATGGCCGTCAGATTCTTGTTTTCAATAGTCAAGGCCTGCAGATTTTCGGAGCTGTATCTAATTACTTCCTTGACCCTCTTTTCTAACGACGCACGCTTATCTTCTTGCTCTTTGACAAGTTGACTCTGAGCAGCACCTATTTTTTGGGCTGCTTCGCAGCCTTCTATTGCTGCTCGTGTTCTATCCTCCCTCTCTTTGCCAATCTCTGAAAGCCTGTCTCTATCTTTGAGAACCTTATTCATATGGGTGCTGTAGAAGCGACTCTTCTTCTTCAATTCACTGACCTGCTTATGGTAGTCGTCGTTCTCTTTGTTCAGAGTAGCAATTTGTTTCTCCAATGCTTTCCTGAGTTTTTCATCGTTTAGTCTTTCCCCTGTCAAGTTACCAATTTGCAGTTTTTGCTGCTCTATCACGCCACGAGCAAGATTGCTTGCATCCTTAATCTCGCTCCAGAATTCAATGTCTGACTCGTTCTGTAACTGGCGTGCCTGTAACCTAGATCCCAAAGCATCAATTGAATCCCCAAACAGTGAATTCAACGTACACGAAGGTAACTTTTTAGATTTGCCGATTTTTCCATCATGAATAGGTGGGGTTTGTGGTGATGTGGCTGAAATCGGTTGACGAGGTTGAGATCTATTCCGACATAACGTTTGAGAACCCGTCCGGGCGTTTCCTCCAGATATGTTCCGTGACACTGGCTGAGAGGATTCTCGATATGGTACTAGAAAGTCTTCTCTTAAAGGCTCAGGAGAATTCTGAGGTTGAGCTATCGAACACACGGGTGTTGTATGATCTGAGGGTTCAGAAAGCTCGGCAATAGTAATGGGGTGGTAACCTCGAAAAAATCTATCCTTCTGCTGGAGCAAGTGACCTTGGCCTCCGCGCAGTTCATGTGGGATGGGTGCTGCTGTAGGCGCAGTTCCACCCTTGACTATTTTTAGTGCTTTAGGCAATGTATCAACCACTTGCTGAGATAGATGAGCTTGATTTACAGATTCTCCACGTGGAAGATACCCATTTTCAAGTGCTGCATTCGCATATTGCTCTTCTAGAGGCTTCTGCTCAATGTGTTCATAAGCAGTTTTGGTTTTTGTCGTTGGAACAATCAACTTTCCATTCTCAATGTTCAGTTCGAACGACTCGTTCGTCGTTGAAACAGACTGGCCCTTATTGCTGGATTTCAAGTAAAGAGAATTTGTGCGGTCTTTGACAGTAGGAAAAGGCGCAATTTTGTGGTTCTGAAGAGGTTTTGTTGCATTTTGTGATGCCGCTGTTGATCTACCATTGGTCGTCTCTATTAGTGGTGGTCTTGATTTCAGCCGGCGAAGCCGGCTCTGATTAAGCTTGGAAGACCCCTCTCGCAAAAGACTGTTGATCCCGTTTGAACTCCTATTAGATTATTCAGTCACTAGTCTATGATTTGAACGCGACGTATATTTGCGTACAATAAGACAACACAGAGACAAGAGATGGATGAGTATGGAGTTGGTAATACTGCATGCCAAGATGTTAAAAGCTTACTTGGTGAATTGCTGTTGTGCTATCTTATCAGTTGACGGGCTTCTCCCAGGTGTTGGAAGCTGCTGGCTAGGTTGGTGATGTAAAGGCTATGATGCCCAAAGTTAGCTTCCATGACTTCAAAAATAGCAAATTTGCTTACAGCATTCTCTGAATCTCTTGCAGAAGGGTTTGTTGAATCACGAACTAGCTCGTGAGGATGAATGTGGCCCCGCTGTTGGACATAGCCAGTATCACCTAGAACCAAAGTCAATTTCTGGAGTTAATGTAATAGTTCTATCAATATATTTGTTCTGACCTTTGCAGGCAGCTTGCACCAGCTCATCCAATCTCTCCCCATCAGCATGAGGAGGATTGGCAGCATCTTCGTAATGTGTCTGTTCACTATTGTGCCCAATATTTGCATTGCCTATATGCTTTTCTGCCTGGGACAATAACATTGCCTGTGAAGCTCTGACAGATGGTAAAAGCTTGCTGACTGTAGTGAGTACGATGGCCGTCTTTTGAATCCCTTGACCTGTAAATGGCTTGGAATTAGTCTCAAGAGACACGGAAAGAGACAGTGATAACATGGAAACTTGTGCATCACAATTTTTGATAAAGGCTTTGGAGACTTACGAGGCAATCCAGCAGATGGATACGCCCCATTATGTTTAACAGCCTGCGACTCGCAATTAGTGTTTGTAGTCGACTGGGACTCACTAGTCTTACATATTGTGTTGGCAAGAAATCGATTGAAGTATGAGGAGCCTGATTCCCGTACGATGTTTCTCTCGCTCGTGAGTCAATTGTCGATATGGTCTTGGTTCCCGCAATCTCTGCGTCTCGCTGGTTAACATTCTGCAGAGGAGGGAGACCGGTATGTAGCTTTCCAGCGTGAATCATTGGCGATGACCTTAGTGGATCTAGTTGTGATGCACCGCTGCTGTTGCTTCTACTGGTCATCCTACTAAATTGACCAGACACAGGCTTTTGATAATGTCCAAACTTAAAGCTTTCCTGAGCGTCTTCGATGGATTCTTCAGGTCGTTGAAGGAACGACGAGTTAAAGGCCGAAGGAGCTGCCGGTGGATCTCGAACTGGCGTTTGTGTGGCTATAACTTGAGAGTCTCGCTGCGCATATGGAAATACTAGACTATCGACAGGAGCTAGAGTCTGGGTTTCTAGTGCCATATTGGCGAATTGAGTCTCTCCGATACGGGAGCTGATGCTGTCTTGTTGTGTTTCTAGCTCTAGTCGACCGAACTGAGTCTCATCGACACCCGCCGAAGCACTGCAATAAGTGCTGTCGATGGGACTAACTTCAGCCTGATTGTCACCTCGGCTGGCTGAAGAATGCCATGTTAGTTACGAACCTCCATGCGGGCATTGTACACTTACAGATTGGCG
This sequence comes from Pezicula rhizophila, assembly GCA_022190145.1. Classification (NCBI taxonomy): domain Eukaryota; kingdom Fungi; phylum Ascomycota; class Leotiomycetes; order Helotiales; family Dermateaceae; genus Pezicula; species Pezicula rhizophila. The sequence goes on from JAJONI010000007.1 coordinate 17,243, forward strand.
GAGATGAGGAGATACTGCGATTCTCAACCGGACAATCTGAAGGAACTACTTGACTCTCCACTTCTTGCCATGGATGAGCTAAATCACTTGCTGGCTTGTCGCCCTCAGATTGGTGGGAAGACATAAGCTGGCTCTCTGATTCTTCATACATTCTATTGTCACCTTCGGCGTCAACTTGGAAATCTGGGTCTGAGAAGAAAGACATCCTGGCGGACCATAAACTGGTGTCCAAGATGGGAGAATCGTTGGAGACGAGTGATTGGATACCTTAGGTAGATAGGAAGACAGAGGTTGACGCCTAGATGGCGAGCAACCTCTGATATAGGAGTCGACTCTGTCTAAGAAATTCTTTTTAGATGCGAAGGTAGAGATTAGAGACAATAGAGTGGAGAGGCGTTGAGATGGAAGGGAGGGAATGCGTGAGAGGGATATTGAAAGGCGAAGAAAGGCCTTGGCACTAGTGCTGCATGGACTGATGGACTGATTCGGCAGGCATTAGCACACCACGACTTATGCGGATTGAGAACATGGCAACCTCAGCTGCCAACACTTTTGGATGACAGAAGAATTGATCTTTCCAGGTGGATTGAATGTACGAACTTCCATTGTTCATGTGGTACAATAGTCGACTACACAGCGCTCTGTATGTTGTCCTCGAAAAGTCCATGACCTTCTCAACTAAGCGAGAAAAGAACCTGAAGTAATTGTTCAAATCACAAATGATAAGCTGGAAAGAGAGTCAAAGTATACCTAGAAAACCTTCTCCAATAGTTTTTTTTAAATTTAGAAGCGCTGGTCTACCCACTCGACCATTCTGCTGGCCTGTCACAGAGTAAACTTTAACCACTCTGACGTTAAATGTATTACATATTTAGTCAGATAGTACACTTTGTAGGGTAGCAAGCTACAGCAATACGCGCCATGCAGGCATTCTGCCAGACCTTTTATCAGCGACAACGACATAATGCGAAATACTATGTCTTCCACTAGTATCTCGCCAGGCCAAGGCTAGTTTACTGCAGCATACTAAATAGCTTTAATCAAAAGATTTGAAGGCAATATTGGCTCCTGAACTGCAACTGGTCATCTCTGAAATAAAATTGTCCTCTACTTGAGGTAGTAGCACCATAGATTGTCAATCGTCCGGATAAACCATCAGAACAATTGGACCATGGTGATCAGAGCAAAAGAAAATACGAGCTATGGCTTTTGCTCGCTGTGAAATGTGAGGACTGAGAAGCTCTGTTTTATTCTCAACCACTTGGGCATAGAATATTTATAATATCCTCAAATACTGTCTCCTCGAAGTAGACTCGTACTATTTGCCCCGATCCGTACTAATTGCAAAGGAAGATGAGGGCCGACAACTGAAAACCCTTCCAAATTGAAGTCTACCAAGATTCCAACCACGGAGACGGTGTTGGTGGTATGATGACTATCTAGAATACAGTAGCTAACTTGCTAAAATGTATCCTAAATAATCAAGCTCTTGCTCTTCCAACCACCTTTCTTCCACGGCCTATGTGTGCTGGGCTACCTTATCATCTCCAACACGTAGAGCCGCATGTACGCCACTCTTGACCTTCTCACAAACGCGCAGAGACGACGATCAATCATACTGTCCAGCGCGTATAGACATTTCCTCGATGCGTTTTTCAAAGTCCCATCGCCATTTCCAATTGCACACCTCCAGTAGCCCCAGTTCTTGGCGTCAACCGTCTCAAGCAGCCCCTCTAACATTGCCGATGACTTTAAATAACTTCCCCAGCAGTCTTCTGTAGCAACTACCGACCCAGTACCAACCTCCAGAGATGATGGCCGAAGTCGCCAATCTATGTCGTTAAAATACGGCCCCCGTAATCTTCGACCTGATTGGCTCCTAAAATAACCATCAGCGGCCCGCATCACATTTAACCGCTGGCCTTTCGTAGCGGCTCACAGGCTGACTAGGTCAACTCCAATCACGACCTGTAAATGTCACAAGTGAAGGTCTGTCGAAATGTTCAAGAGTTTCATGAAAAATAACTTTCCAGGGTACTTTTCAAAGTGGACCCAATAGATGGCCTTGAGAAGACTGCCATCAATCCCATAAATGCACGACTTCCACATGGGGAGACTTTCATCACTATCACCTTGCTTTCAGCGACAACCGTTACGCGCTTTTTTCTCAATCACAATCACAGTGACTTCGGCGCCTGGACGTTTCATGGGACTTATTTTCTTGGCAATACGAGATACAATATGAGACCTATTCTTCTTTTCAGCTTGATGCTGAATCTTCTATCTCTGTCAAGCACCAACGCACAAAGTACAAGTGCTACTCAATCTTATTCGGCAGTAGCGACAACAACAACAGCAACGACATTTGTGTCGCTGACCCCCGCAATGTCGTCCAGCTCTGTGGCATCTTACTTCTCTTCCTTGGCTACTTCAGCTCCACAACAACCTGGGAGTGGCCCGTCTGCTGGCGATGCAGGCTCAGCGAGTGGTAGTGGTAGTGCGGATAGCGATGCTGGAGCAAGTGGAGGAGGTTCTAGTGGGACGATCGAACTATCAAAAGGAGGATTGATAGCTATTATTGTTGTTATTGTGGTCGTGGTGGTCTTCGGTAGTGAGTGTTCTCCTCCCATATCAAGAATGCAATTTCTGACTATAAATTGTAGTTGCTTCTTCAATACTTTACTGGCTGGCAAAGAAGCGCTCCTGGGAAGTCCGCAAAACGATTCGCAGGTCAGCAAAGAGAGTGGCTACGGCGCTTACACCAAGAAGAACGACATTTCCGAAAGATGTAAGGAGTTCGAGAGGATTAACACGAATCGATGAAGTGCCACCAACACCTCGAAAGAGCAGTCTGACCGACATCGAAAAAGGAAACTCCAAAATGGGCTCTTTCGAGATGAAGGAGCCGCCAAAACATTCGAAGTGGGGGAGGAAGCTCGGACGATGACCTTACCGCTTGACAAGCAGCAATTATGATGAGATGTAGATACCCTTCAATTTCGGATGGTTGGAGTTTGGAAATACGGACGATAATAGGAGTCCTGGTAGCTGGAAATTGAGTCGTTTATAACTTCCTAAAAACGTTCCCACTTGCAGATCTTCGGCCATCATCCCGTCTTCCTTTCCGTGCCACTTCACCCTTTTCCTCTTTCTTGTTACCGGCAGGTGCAAATGTGACTTGTCTTTCTCCAACTACATCTCCTTTATTCTTACTAACACGACCAGCTCCTTGAACTCGAGCTCCAAGCGGCGTGTCTCGTCGCTGGTGACCTGACTTTTTATAGGATGACGACGATATACGCATCTCGGGCTTTGGCTTTGGCTTCGACCTGATTTCGTCGTTGTCGTCGCTATTCGAACCATCACTGTCGATCTTCTTGGCGGCAGCAATATTGCCAACCTTGGTACTGGGGTTGAGAAGTTGGAATTCTCTGCTTTGCTCATCTACTGCAAATTCTTCGTCCTCGAAAAGCTTACCAAAGCGATCGTCTCCCAGCACACCCATACCCTCGTCCACTTTCTCCCTCCGCTCTTGTTTCTTAAGCATTTTGTCGACCAAGTTTTGGTTAACCTTGACCTTCTTCACGCCTCTAATTCTACTTGCTCTTTCTTTCTCGATCTTTTCTTTGATCTTCTTGGCTTTTTCATCATCCCAGATATATGGATTAGCAATAAGCCGTGCTTGCTCATACAATTTTGAATTGACAAAATACCCATGCATAGTTGGCCGCAAAAGAGTTGTTTTCCCAATTAAATGGGCCATATTGAGCTCCTTCAATTCTGGAACAGTCAGGAACTTATGATTGTCGTAGGTTTCTGTTGGTGCTGCCTCCTCTGCCATCTCCTCAACCATGTTATCTAAGAACGAACACCACTTGGGGGCAGGGCCAAGCTGTGGGATAAAGAAGGCATGCTGTTGCTTCCCCTCATTGGCTGTGAGGATCATTCCACTCTCTTTACACCATGCAACGGAATTGATATCTACCGCTGGCTCAACTGATGTCCAGGCGGTACCATCTGCTGCGTCCCAAAGTTTGATGATTCTTTTATCTGCTGAAAGAATTTTCTTTTCCTGAGAAGAGGTTGTCATATGCATGAGCGTCTTGATGGGATAACCGTAGCCCTGATCTTTTTGGAGAATAGGGACAGGTCGCCGGAGGTCGAATATCTGTACTATTCCTTCCGAGGAACCTGTTGCGAGAGATAGACCCGACCTATCGAAGTCTAGAGCAGTAACTTGGCCTTGTTGTCCTGCGAGTATTCCTACTCTTGCTTTGGACCTGGGATCCCAAAACTCTACAGTGCCTATTGAAGTTCCGAATGCTAACAAATTATGACTATCTTCAGCTATAGCTGCGCAGTTGACACTCCCGGTATTAATACCTCCTTGTAGAGCCCCACCACCAGCAGTCGCCAGGTCGTCTCCGCCAACATCAATTTGGTAAGGCTTCATATATCTCCCAATCTCCAAATTTAATCGATAAACTTCACCAACTCCCTCTGCATTGACCCCAACGGCAGGTATTAGTGCCTCGGCGGAGTGCTTGTCATACTGTAGGTCTCGGCCGTATCTAGGTAGTCGGGTCTGGTAATGACATCCTCCCGGTGTATGAAATTCAAGTCTTCTGTCAGTCTGTAGATGAAGGGACTTCGAGTAGTCGGAAGACAGAAGCACGAAGGAATGGTTGAGGGTTGTAGTGTGGCGTGCAAAGGACAGTGAAAGATGCGGAAGGTAATGGGTGTGAATCTGCGGTTTGTATGTTCCTGTACTCATTACCCATTCTCCATCATCACTCACTCGTATACAGGAGCTAGCTTCTTCAAACTCGAAATCCTGAAGAAGCTCAACTCGATTTGCATACTCGTGATCGTTCTTCAAGCTGCGCTTCCTTTTCCTTGCAAGCCAGTCCGGAAGTGGTCGAGCCGTGGATGCACCAGATATAGGATATACGGGCACATCATCGGGGTTTGTGGGCTTCATCGACATGGTGACAGAAGCGTTGTTGTGTCGCTACTGCAGCAGAGGAGAGGCAACTTGCTCTGGAAGATTTTCCTCTTCCCTTGCGGCCTCGTTCTCGTTATCTCAGATTTTGTCCAAAATAATTATTTAGCGGCGGGTAGAACCGAGGTCTAAGACGAATACGTCTTGGCTCGCATTGAGGGTCTGTGAGCCTGGGAGTTGGAGGCTCACCGTATACGAAAAAAGCGGCGGATTTGTGCACGGACCAACTACAATAGTACCCTCTGAAATCTCTCCCTTGATTCCCTATTAAAAATCAATATCAATTCAATATGGGATTGTTTAATAGCAGATGGGCAAATGACAAAGTATTAGTTATTATTACTTTTATTTTGATTTTCTATTGAAATTTATATGTATAATATAAGCCCATTTCTATTGTAGTTGGTCCGTGCACAAATCCGCCGCTTTTTTCGTATACGTAGAGGGAGGAGCGAGGGGGTCTGGTCATCCTTGCGCGGGTTGGATGAGATGCGATCGCACGTTGGACCTCAGGCGAATCTACCACCTCAATTGTCAACACCACTCCTCACTGCAACATTGCAATTTTCCGCTGGGTTCGGAGGTAGAGGCAGTGCGAGAAGCACCTCCACCGAATTCAACTTCTTAGCTTCCATTCGCCATTGTCCTCCTAGCGGATATGGAGCTGAGCGCATTCAGTATACGACACACATCTAAATCCCGAACCTCATACCTCTCGGCCTCTGCTAGTATTTCTAGCCCACGGTAACAGGTAGATTGGACTCGCAGATACCATTCTGGAGTCCTGGATGTTACCTCGCGAACAAGCTATCAATGACTTTCGACATCTTACGACATGGATTTGGGCGAGTATGGTACAAATGTATTGTCTATTGTAAGCACATCTGGGCCTACGCAGTAGAAGATTGGCTGACCTCGTTTGCTAGAACAACTTTGCAGCGGTGCAGTATGAATATTTTGAGTGCAGACATCCTTACTCCGGTGGAACTAGAGCCCAACTGCGGAAAGTCGAGACGTCATGGAGACAAGAAGGGGTTCTGGTGCATTGCGACCCCGTGCGAGATGGAATTTGGCGATTTCGGAATGGAACAGAGCCACAAGGAACCACGCAGATTTCTAAAGACGTTGAGGTTCATGGTGTAACTCTAAGGCTCAATGACCATGGGACATATGAACCGGCCAACCTTGGCAGAGCCAAAAATCCTGCTGGAAATAGTTTCAGTACTTCAAGCAACAATTCATCTCCATCCTCGTCACTTGAGAATTCAGTACGAAATGCGCAGGCTGTCAATGCGAGAGCGGTGCAGGCAAACGCCACTCAAAGTTTGACACACGAACCACCAACGCCTTCTCCTGGAACAAAATTCACATTTAGTCCAGACGACTATGCCCGTTCCCTAAGAGGAATTCACGAACAACTTATATCAGCCGTTTTAGGATCTATCACGTATTTCCTCTGTCGTGACCATGGATACTTACCACTTAATGCAAGAACCCTAGTGGTAAAGCCACAAATTTCTGGAGAGGACCAGAGGGACAACATTTCGTCGGAAGGGCTCAAACCTGCCACACTCGCTACAATTGACGTTAATCTCACCTCTCTGGGTACACTAATTATCAAAGCTCACTCTGATCCCGCTCCAAGATTCCGGTGTCTTGTCAATACATCTAGTCAACCTAAGGTTCCAGGCGATATTGGAGAAGGCACAGCCATATGGCTAGCACCGGGTGGTCACCCGGCTAGGTTTTATGATAAATTAGATGGGAATCAAATGCCAGTTGGTTTGCGCTTTTCTCGTCTACCGATGAGTCCTGCCGACCAATCACAGCATGGCCTAAATGGAGGGGGAGTCAGATCTTGGAAATCTAATTGTTTGGATTTGCTGGCTGGTCAAGGCCTGAACCCCAGCACCCTTGATGCTGGTGGCTGGGTTCTGGTACAGATCCTTCGAGTGAATTCTGTATATCCCAATTCTGATCGTCATAGCTTATCACTGCTAGAGGATCTGAATGTTGTGCCTTGGCCAGCTCTTTTGTGTTTTCGGACCTGCGCTCCGGAATCTCATGGCTTCCAGTTTGGGAACTTTCCAGTAAATTACGACCCTCTTTCGTTTGCCGAAGAATGGTTTACGACCAAGGAGGACAGATCAAAGATCGTGCTTCGTCGCCAAAAAGAACGACAGGTAGCTGAGGCATCAACTAGAGAACAAGCTGATGCTGAAAATCGTACACTACTGTCTAACAACTTCTCTCCCCATGCGCTTCGGAGAGGTAGTAATGCCGGTGCTATTTACCCAACACCACCTGACGCTGTGCACCATCCCATCGGTGCTACGCCGTCATTCGATGGTGCAGGATCTACCCCTGGAAACCCGCACCAATTGTTTCCTCAAGAGATCGATACAGTAGCTCCGGCAATTATGGGAGTTTCTGCTGAACCTGGGCCATGGGGGTCGTCAGAGGTCCGACAAGACCCCACAAAGGCGAGCGTACATTTCAACGACAACGAAAGTGGCAACGAGAATTTGTTTGGGGATATTGGAGGTGACCTCTTTGGAGATACGGATATTACAGACGCCGACTTTAACTTTTTTGACGAACCTGATGCAGGTCCAGTTGCTCAAAACTCGGGAGCCACCACATCCAACGCTGATCCTAAATCTAAAGATAGTATCCTTGATGAGATCCTTTCTCTGGATGATATAAATGGCAATGGCAATAGCGTTGGAACAGTAGATCTGGAGGTGGCTGACTCTGAACCTGTAACCGTTGAGGAGCCCGATGTCAAAGCTGCCACACCGCCTACGAATATAGCTTTGGAAAAGAAAGAAATTAAGGCAAAGGAGGAAGGCAAGGTGATTTCTTTCAAGACTCCACTTCTTCCCCACGCTCAGGTAAATACTCCATTCACCAAAGAGGCTGTATTCAAATTGCTATTCAAAGGGGCCCTTGAGGACAAACAGTTGAAGTCTGAAACATTAAAATCTGACCCTCCAAGGAGGGCTAGCTCATTTAACAAAGTTGATGTTGAGGCTTCGTTACTAGCCTTTAACGAAAAGTACGGCAAAAACGGCCGTTTCGACTTCTCCGAAAACAAACAGCTCTATCGCGGAGGGTCTCTAGAGCTCCCTAAGACAGAATATCTACAGCGGCGGCATAAATCCAAAGTGAATGGGAATAGAAAACCTCCCTTTTCTCAGATATTTAATGAAGATAATATGGATGTTGATAATGTTGAGGAAATAGATTCAGAAGGAACAAGTCCTTCGTCGGAACGAGATGAGACAAATAGTACTATGGGCGATTTGACTTTGACTTTGAACCCTGGAGTCAAACGGAAGCGTGATCTGGAAAAGAACGAGGGGGATGATATGACAACGACATTCAAAACTTTAGCAGTGGAAGGTGATTTGTCCATCAGTACACCGCAGTCAATCGCAGGGTCTCCGCTTCCTATCCTTGATATCGATGCCGCCGACTGGTCTTTGACGCCTTATGTTACTTCCCAAAGTCCCGATATTCAACCCAGCATACTCACTGATGTCGAATATATGGCTACAGCTCAGATTCTGGCCGACCAAGCAGTTTCAAGTACTCTTGGCCTTCCAGGTCTCTTGGGTCTCGACCCAACTATTCATACATCCGAGTCTTGCATCACAAGGGATGTAATGCGCACTCTTGTGAATGCTGCTAGGCCTTGTTTAAAAGACGCTGTAGCCTGCAGTATGCGTTCCTTTCTAGATATACAGGGCATTCCTGTGTTAAGTCAAGGAGTTCGATTACCTCCAAGGCCTGTGCCTCACCCTAGGGGCCCTAACTTTGTGGATCCCTCACGAGCTAACAACCTATTTCCTTTGCACATTCCCCGCCTAGAGGTGAGGCGTGCGGACTCCAATCTTACACTACTTCCTGCAGGTGTATCCTTTTGGGATAACCTAGGGTTAGGCCCATCTCAAGGTCCTAAAGACGTCAGTGCAGTCTGCGTTTATCCAAAATTCGAGGGCCTTGCGGATAGCGCGAGCTCCTTTTTGGGCGAAATGAAGAGCACATACGAATCATACAGGTTCGGTAGCCACGATCGAATCGTGTCCAGCGATCTAGTTGATGGAGTTCTTCCTTTGCCAGTTGATTCGCAACAAACTTCTCAAATCTATACACTCTCAGTCATCAAGGAGACAATAACGCAGTTGAGCAAAATACTTCTTTCATCGGCGACATCCGCAGACGAGAAGAATTTTGTTATCTATTTCATCTATCCATCAAACAACCCAGGACTGCTAGTTCACATATGCTCCGCATTCGATCATCTTTTCAACTTATACCGGAAAGGATTGTCTGAGAAGAAGGCAGTTATTTCTACAGAGTTGGTCCTCCAGCTTATTCCACTCGAATTTGTTGCTACACCAACCTCTCTTGTGGTACCAAGACCTCCGGAATATGGTCGTCTTGCAATGGAAGTCTACGATCGTTGCATAGAATTTACATCGTGTTCTACCATGCCAGCAATACTTCTCGAGCGACCGATCCCTAAAGGCATTGATTTCAAGTTAAATCCAAACCCATCACCATCATTACTTCTAGAAAATTCATGCCTCCATATTGCATACGCTCAAAGCATTGACGATCGCTGGATCACGGCCGCATGGACAGACAATAGAGGCAGTAAGCAAATGACAGCATCCTATTGTCTTGGACGGAAAAACGAACCGATATCAATGCCTTTCTCCGATGTTGCGCATGAGATCTGGGAAACGACCTTGGGCCTTATATCCCACAAGAAGGTCCACTGGCGATTGATGATCGTCAAGGTTGGTGTTATGGACCCAGCAGAAATAGAATTTTGGACAGGTCTAGCATCAACGGAGTCGGATGCACAGGTCAACCTGACTCTCATAGCCACAAATCCTGACCCCTCCTTACAACTCATCCCGGAACCAATTAAACTGCCACCAGCAGCATCGACAGCACAGACAGTTCTCACTCCTGTTTCTACACCCCAAACTGCCTCTATACTATCTCCCGAAAACGCTTCGACCCCAATGCGCGATCCAGCTGCCAATCCAGCGACACCAAGCGACACCCCCATCGAGCCCGATAGCGATGCTCGTCTCATAGACTTGACAGATCAGAGCTGGGGTGCTGTCCTTTCTCACCGCCTCAATAACTCCAGGTCACTCCTAGAGTTTAATCCTGCACTTATTAGTGGTTATCTAATCAAACGTGGCGGAACTAGTAGTTCTGATACTCCCATTATTTTGGAAGTTAACATCATTCATACGGACTTTAAAGGAGGAAATCCTAGGACGGTCCACGAAGGCCTTTTGAGGGAAATTTTAAGTTATTATCGGGGGCTGGCCACCCTCGCGAGGGTCAGAGGCGTTGTTGATGGAGTCAAGGACGGAAGACCATGGCATATTGCTGCTGCTGAGAAGGCAGTGGGTGCTTTATACTTGCTCATGTAAATATGAAGTTTTACCATCCATTATTATGTACAACTTTAGCTACTTATTAGTGTCTATTGTTTTCATGAATACAAAATGCAGAATAGTTCAACCGTTCTTGCCGGTCTTAAGGCATTCATTCTATAGAACTACAGTAGCTGGGGAGGTATAAATTGGGCTGTAAGCATGTTCCTGAAAAGTGACTTCATATTTCATTTTGTTCAGTTACTCACATATCACTTTCATGAAAAAAAACTTATGAAGGGTGATTGGGATGAATGCGCACTGTTTTGATGCAACTTTGTTTTGCTATATTGCTAATGGCAGTTGATGCCAAGTAGTAACTCTTATTTATGCTATTATTGTATCATCATTTCTTTCTCTCAACGGCCGCTCTAATTCAACCATCCTGGGAACAAATACTCTACATTGTCTAATGCCTCCTTACTTCTCCCCTCAGGCTTTGTAATAAATTTGAGGAAGCCAGTCGTAACACCTTCCCAGTGCTTGCCCTGCACCAAATCGGCATGCTCCTCTTTAGATAGCTTGTCGAGCACAGCACCAACTAAAAGCTTTGCGTTCTTGGAGTTCGCGCTCATATGGCCCATTACCATGGCTACATCAACATCGTCGCTCGAGTGCCAGCAGTCGTAGTCCGTTGCCATGCAAATCATCTGGTAGACCATCTCTGCTTCTCGTGCTAGCTTGGCCTCGGGGAGTGCGGACATGTTGATGACGGAGCCACCCCATGAGCGGTACATGTTGGATTCGGCTCGGGTCGAGAATTGAGGACCCTCTATCCAGGCGAGTTAGTATGAGTTTCTTTTAGTGGAAAGTTACCTGTGAACTTACCCATACAAACTATAGTGCCCTTATCATGCAACACCACTCCCTCGCCTGCTAATGCATGACCACATTCTCGGACGACCTGAGAATATGTGAGCTTCACTTTCAAATGCTCTGAATAAGTTAGGAAGGACATACTTTGGCAATCTTCTCATCAAAGGGATCCGCAAACCCGACGTGTCCAACAATGCCCTTCTCGAAAAAAGTGAAAGGTCGAATACCTGCGACTAACTTAGCACCATAAAAAGTCTCAACTTCTACATATCTTTTGCCTACCCTTTGTACGATCAATGATCTGATCCGGCACAACAAAGTCCCGAGGCTTGATCTCCTCCTGCAAGCTTCCGACAGCACTGAACGCAATAACCGTCCTCACACCTAGAAACCTCAACGCGGCAATGTTCGCCCTTGAAGGGACCTCGTGAGGTGCGTGTTCGTGGGAGTCACCATGGCGCGAGAGGAAAGCGATCGGTGTATTGTTGTGCTTGAGGATGTGAATGGGAGCTGAAGGGTAGCCCCAAGGAGTCTTTGGGTTGACGATTGCTACTGGCTCATAGCCATCGAGCTTTTGGAGGCCAGTACCACCAATCACAGCGATATGGACGGGACCTGTAGAGTGGTTAGTTCGTGTACAGCAAGACACAAAAGACATTTGTCGCATCTCTCACTGAAGAAGCATACCTTTATATTCTGTTGGAAGGCCTGCCATTTTGGCTAGAGTACTCAACTTCCGAAATGTGTTCTGATTTTGTCGAGTTGCTGTACAGTAGTTGGGTTGGATTGTATGTTAGGTGTATGCTTCTGAGCTGTAAGTGCGGCGTGCAAGCACGTTTTTGAAGTATTCGCAATTGAACTGACCCACCCTCCTTGCCCCTCCAAAAAAAGCTAAACGACATGGAGGGGCATAGACGGCATATGCGGCCGATGTGTGTGTACGACGAGTCCTCTACCACCTAATGCTGTGCAATCCATTCTACCAGAGAACTTTTTATTTTTTATTTTTTCTTTTTTCTTTTTTTGTTAGAAGGTAAGAAACTCAACTTCAAATAACTGAATTAATACCAAGACAAGTAAGTAGTAATAACCTCAACTCTTCATTAATAAGCTACATAATCGTACAAGTACAGCAATTACTCGCTCGCTTCGGCACCGCTCATTTGCCTTCATTATTCCTACCCCCCTATGCTTTTCATATTCATACCTAACCCATAATACAGTTCCATAACTAACGACACATTGTCTTAGACCATTCACCCTCTTGGTGAACCCAACCATAATCTCAGTAGAGCCTGCGCCTGCCGAGGCCATACAAGCACAATACCAATACAGTAAATCATCACCCTGATGATCCCCAGCACCATAATCCGAATGATATAGTGCAATACGCCGAACGCGTAACGCCAGGCGCACCGTCAATGTCCAGTTACCATTAACAACTTCCTGTTCTTCTTCACTAACCGATTCAATGTCTTCTCAATACCTTCCGTCTCCTTCCTCGCCTTCTGGAGGGCTGCATCAGCATTTTCCAAGCTCAGTAACGAGACGTTGCCAATCTGCTGAGTGCGGTCAACCTCTCGGCCAACAGCAAAGTGATGAGTCATGTTCTCCAGGCCCGTAGCTAGAATGCCTTCCTGGCTAGATGGACCATAAGGGCTTTCACCCGATTCAGAATGGGGGAACTCTACATCAGTACGCCACGAAGACCAAGAGGAGTGTTCATGAGGCCCGCGATTTAAGTCCGCATCAAGTGAGTTAGCGTTCAAAGCATGCTCCAGCTGTGGATTTTCCGCTAGTGAGGGTAGTACATATTGATTAATGTAACTAAGTGCCTCATCCCGCTGGATCTTACTGACCGGGTCAATAGGTGTGCCATTGCTGTTGTTAAGTGGGAAGAATGCCGGGGGCCCGTTGGGAACCGCACGGCCCTTGATCAGTTGAAACTCAGTATTCGCGTTATGTTTCTCACATAGAAATGTGGTAGGTCCGATATCCGAGGCAATTCTGGCCTGAAGATCCAAGTAACGTTCTTCTTCCTCGTGAGATAGATTCCGAATACACTCGCCATTCGGGGTCAACATCAATCTACTTGCTCCATCCTGAATTTTGTGGACGGGTTTCCCGGAAAGCAGCTCAGATCGATCCTCTTTGGTGATTATGAGCTTCTGATCAATGTCCTGCATGTCAATTATTGACTCGTGACGATAGGTGTTAAAAGCAACTGGAGTTTTCACAAAATTGAGCTTAGATACCCCTGGAATGAGTCCTTCCGAAAGCAGCTCCTGAAATACCGAACTGGGTGTCGGATTGGGCGTTTCGACAGGCTCTTCTTCGACTTCCGCAACCATGGAAACAGGTTCAGGACTCATAGCTCTCTGAACCTTAACTTTAGCTTTGCCTTTAGTTTCGTTATTTTTTTCAGGAGGTCTATTTGTATCCTGCTCAGCAGAAGCCTGCTTTTCTGTGGCCTGTGACGGTTGCGCGACAACGACTTCAACATCTTTTGTTGGTTCAACAAGACTAGGTGATGGTGCCCTGCTAGCTATTGGTGGTGATCCGCCAGCAGCACTACTAATGGTTTTCTCCTTCCTTTGTTTTTTCTTCCTACCCATAATGGGAGCGATCTCAACCTCTGGCTCAGGCTTAGCGACCACTGCTTCAAGTTCCGACTTTTCTTTTTCTCTCTGGGCTTCTTTGCGTTGCTTCTTCTGCATGCTCTTTGTCGTTGTTCTTACAGGTGCCGAGCCAACTTTAGATGGTGGTGGAGAACTAGCCCTAGACAAAGATGCGGAAGTGATTGAAGCAGTCTCAGATATGATCTCGCTCGTTGGTGTTCCAGGACGATCCAATCTCGATGCTGATGCTAGACTAGGTTGACGAGACGATGGAAAGAGTGGAGGAAACATCGATGTTGTGGAAGATGGTGTAGCAATTCCCGGTGGCACCTCGTTCTTGGGAGTAGGAACTACCCGTAGTGTCTTGGGAGGCCGGGGCACATTTACTTGAGCAACGACTGGTGTGCTAGGTGGCAATGCCGGAAATGCAGCCTGGGACACGATAGATTTCGCCGGGGTCTCTGGAGCAGTTACTTTTGTGGACCCTTTCAGCGGGACCGAGATGTTCAATATTCCCGGCGTGGATCGAGTTTCAATGCTTTTGGTGGAGGGCTGGGCGGTAGAACTACTGCTTGAGGGGACTGTTGGGACTTTTTTCGTGGAGCTTCCCTTCACAGGCGTGGCGGCCTTGCTCGAAGGAGTTTGTTTGGCAGCCCCCTTCTCGAGAGCAGGGAAGTCTTCTGATTGAAGAGTAGTGGGTTGTGCAGTACCAACCGATGCAGACGCTTGCGATGCAATAGCCTTCGAAAGCCCAGAGTTAGTAGCAAGGGCTTTGACATTCTCTTTTGCCTGTGATGGTGATGCTTCAAAGATCTTGGGTGTTGCGACCCGTTGAGTAGGTGTCAGGGGTACAGATATTGTTGACAACGGAGTAGAGGCGCGAGGAAGGAAAGCAGAGCTTGCCTTTGGCGTAAAAGGGGGAGCGTTGGGAGCGATGCGTGATGATGGTTTTGCAATTGGAGATTCACGTGCTACTGGCGATGGATGTCCATGAGGAAGGGTCAAGCCCGGAGGACCGAATCCAGGTGGGACAGATGGAGTCGATGAGCGAGAAATACGACTAAAGAGATCGAATGCAGGAGGCGCAACATCGTCGGACGAGTTTTCGGCGACGACCTGATCAACTGCAAGCTCCATTTCACCCAGTGAGGGAAGAAGCTGGTCTTCTGAACGTAGACATGTCAGTAAAGTTCCTTTGTAATAGTGAAAGCAATTGACAATATGAGAAATGACACGAAGAAAATAAACGCGGAACTCCACGAGTTTGTACAGAATAGCATCACGTCACGGATCCCATCATCGTCTTCGAAAGCAAGGCTACTGATGGCACAAAAATCTGTGAGAATGCTATATTTTGACCGGCCAGCTCATCGGCATGGGGTCGGGGCTTTAACGTACATGTTGCTGAGACGAAGACGATGATGGTGTTCCCGACGAATCCTTTTGCCAAGCACTTGAAGCCTGGAAGCCCTAGAAAAACAACAATGGAAAAGAAAATACAGCCATGCCATGAGATCCTCTCATTTCCCAATCACAATAACGCCACGGCAACCGGAGCTTCCATCTTGGAGCTCTACCATGCTCGCTAAATCAAAATGATGTTCGAGCAAAAAGTGCAACGCCCTTATAAGGGTCTTTGCCAACGCCAAAACCCCATGCATGAAGCAGCTATAAAAGGCCATGTCGAGAAGAAAACGCCCACCGCACCTGCTATCTCTACCATCTGAAGCCCGCACCACCATACATCATACTTGGATTGTACCCACCTTGCGCCTGACCGCCAAACAGTCCCTGTCCGACTCCGGCATTGCTCTGTTGCTGGTGTTGCATTCTCGCCTGCAAGATACTCGGGTCCGCAAGATCGACTAAGCCACCTCCCCCAGAGGAGGAAGTGTTAGCATGTCTGTGCTTCTTCCCCTTCTTCTTCTGCTTTGGACCAAAATCATGGAATGCTCCAGGCTGGTGACCATAGAGCGATGCCAGGAGGCCTGGGGCAGGAGCTGGAGTGGAGGACGCAGGTGGGTACTGCTGAAGAAAGGAAGGAAACATGTACTCACGCTTGCCTGTGTCATGAACTTGGCTGCCACCAGCACTAATACCACCACGACCGCGAAGCATATCCCGAAGCATGTCGCTGTTGGAGTCCGTCTGAGAGCCGCCAAAGACTGAGCTTCCACCAATGGAGCCTCCAAACCCGCGGCCCTGGCCAAACATACCACCTATTGGTGGTGTCCCGGTCGATTTCAAGCCAGGTGGTGGGCCCTGCATGGAAGTGCCGTAGAATTGATTGCTTGACTGCGCATAGTTTCCTGACGGCATCATCGCAGCTTGTTGTGCCATCATTTTTGGATTGGCTGAGGGCTTTACAGATGATGATGTCGAGGAGCTTTCGGTGACGAAGTTATATCTCGAGGATTGCCGGTTATGGCCTTGACCTTGTTGCTGCTGGAAAAGAGTAGAGCTTTGGCCGGCGCCATGAGGAAGTTGGTCAGCGAAGCCATGCTGAGACTGACCTGACTTAAGAAGTTGCAACTGCTGCTGCTGCTGTGGAGTCAAGGTTCTACCGTTAATGGTTGGATTGCCGTGGTTTTGAATTTGGCCAAGGCTAGCGCCAAAGGGAGCACCGTTGGAGGCTCTTTGAATAGGGAGTTGAGTGCTTAGTCGCCTCGAGTTATTGAATCCTGTTGCCTGATTGCCCTCCCGGCCGTGATTATCCTCAGGCTCGCCACCAAGCTGCAAACTCCCGCTCATTTGCTGTTCTTCTTCTTCCAGAGGTTCTTCCACTGATTGCATATCGGCCTGTGATTCCTGCTCAAGATGGAGTCTGGCTTCTTCTTGCTCACGCATGGCCCTTCGTTTCTCACCACCACGGTCATCGAATAGCGGCGGAAAATCTGGATCTGAATCTTTGGTACCGACCTTTGGGAAAGTAACTAATGGTGAGTTTATAGCTTTCAGAAGTTCCTGGAGTGCAGAGCTTCGGTCTGGTTCTGGTGATGCAGTAGAGGTTGGTTCACCGGAAGCAGTCACATCATCCTGAGGTTCTTGCTGATCTTCGGTTGGTTTTTGTGGTTCCTCAACAGCCTCTGTAGTGAAAGGCAGGACATTCGACACAGCAGGACTTGACGTAGCACCACTAGTAACATGGCTGCCTCTTCTGCTGCGTTGCTGCGGTATTTGATTTGCCCAGCTGGCGGATGATGGTAAAGCAGAGCCATCACCACTATCTGACCCTTCTTTACTGTTTCCTCGCGCCATAGGTTGTGACGCTGCCGCAATTGGTTGGGCTTGCTGCAGTGGTGCTTGAAATTGAGTAGCTTGTCGTGATGATGACCTAGAAGATGATGGCATTGTAGTGAGGGGACGTTGGGTATTAACACTATTAATCGAGGATAGGTCCTGTCGCGAGTAACTATCATCATTATCGCCCGGTTCGTGAAGGAACATGCACTGCTTATTAGTGCAGGTTTCGTTTCGGAGGTACGCAGAGCAGTACTTTGTTGTTCCCAGCTGAGCTCGCAGTACCCTGTCTCCATTTTGTGATCCATTGACCGCAGCTATACATCGGGCAGCATCTTCTTTCCGGTCAAAGGTGACATAGACTCCGATGGACTGTCCGTTTTGCGCCGATTCCCCTTGCTTAGCCTTTTGGACAACAATCTTGATTATCTTTCCATACTGGCCAAAGTACTTTTCACCTCGGAGTGTCTGCAGCATTTCATCTTCACGAATGCCAGGACTCAGGCCGAGGACGTAAACCAGATTCTTTTGAATAACCCGTAAGCCAGCCAGATGTTTCCGATTTAAACTTTCGACTTCGCGCTTTTGTGCTTCCTTCTGTCGTTGTTCGGCTTTCTTCTTGGCATTCTTTTGTACATCGGCTTTGAATTTTGCAACCCTAAGGAAGGAGTCAGTGTTTCGTCGGTGGAATGACTCTGGAATGCACCAACTCTTCAGGAGTGACAACTTTAAAGACCATTGTTTCTTCGCTATAAGGTCGTCGACAAGCTGGGCATAAACCATTCATATTATTCTTGATGTTGTTGAAGCAGAACTGGCAAACCTGTGGCAAAATTGATATATCAGCACTCAATAATCTCCAGATCATGCAGACTGGTGTAGACATACCTGATATCCACAAGGGCAAGGCCTAAAGCTCTTGTCTGAGAGATCAAACTCCTCCACACAGAGGGGACTATTTGTCTGGGTCAGTGGAAATGCTCACACCATCAAGGAGAGAAGGCCATCGCAAGCAAGGCAACAGTATGGTGTCTGATCCATATATCAATACGCACCAGGTGTCATCCTCTTCATCGATGAAACTATCTTGAGGAGCCATCTTGCAGGGCCCGAAGTGGCAGAGAAGGAAATGGTAGTCGGTGTCGGTGTCGGAAGGAGGTCAAAGGCGCAAAAAGCCTCAGGTGGCGCGTCGCAGTGCTGGAAATTTAGAGTGTGTAATAGTAAGCAATACCAAGGATCAGCGTATCCTCTGGTATTCGCGCAGTAGGAATATGAAGTGGTGAGGTGGAGATGTGAATGTGAATCAGAAGGGAGGTTGCTGCAAAACATAGACGACTTGGGCGTTGACCACCCTATTCCCGTGGCGCCGCACTAGCGCTAAGCGTTTCGGGCCTAGCTCTGGTGGCTCGAATGCACGAGTAGACAAGCTTCTATACTCCTGCGAAGAGGGTTCCTACCATTGACAACCCACGATTTGACTCTCCAACATGGCAATGAGGGCATCGAATGGCCGCGCGCTGGCCTCGGCTTTGCGCTCAAGCAGGACTGCTTTCATCCGCCGCAACGAGGCCAATATCCGATGTTTCTCAACCACACAGCAACATCAAGTCGTAGTCTCTTCAGATACACCAAACATGCGCCATGCCTCAAGAGATCCTGCCGGACCAGGAGGACTCCATGCGCCTATAATCAACCCTGCCGACAAGTACGCAACCAAGGCTGATGATATGCATCGGTACGGCTCTTGGCTCATGGGCTGTCTACCAAAGTATATCCAGCAATTCTCCGTATGGAAGGACGAGCTGGTCATATACATCACTCCAGCTGGTGTGATCCCAGTCTTCAACTTTCTTAAATGTATGTGATCCATGACTTGTGGTGCACATTTACAAGATACTTACTTGTGATAGACAACACGGCAGCCGAGTTCACCCAGGTTACGGATATTACTGCGGTGGACTTCCCGACACGAGACCAGCGCTTCGAAGTTGTTTACAACTTGTTGAGTGTGCGCCACAACTCGAGAATCCGAGTCAAGACCTATGCAGATGAGGCTTCTCCGGTACCTAGCATCACAAGTCTATATGACGGAGCAAACTGGTACGAACGGGAGGTATATGATCTATTCGGTGTCTTCTTCGTTGGCCACCCAGACCTACGACGTATCATGACGGATTATGGATTTGATGGACACCCTCTCCGCAAGGACTTCCCCCTCACTGGGTACACTGAGATTCGGTACGATGAAGAGAAGAAGCGGATTGTGGTGGAACCACTTGAGTTGACTCAAGCATTCCGGAACTTCGAGGGCGGATCAGCCGCTTGGGAGCAAGTTGGACCCGGTGTTGACAGGAAGCCAGACACATTTAAGTTACCAACGCAAAAGCCAGAGGAGAAGAAAGAAGAGCCAAAGAAATAGAAATGACGACACCGAACTGTACATAAATGTTATTAACATAAAATTGTTCTACCATCACCAGTAGCATTGGCGTACGACTTCGAATGTAATTCCGATCAAGAATTTGCTCTGACTATGAAATTAGAGTCGGAACCACTATTGTCTTGTGGGTGAGCATAGTACCGCTAATTTTACGCACCCCGTTTTGTGAGTGCGCCCTGGTGCCTTGGATTGCGAGTTCTTAAAACACAATCCCTCATATCACTATTTTATCGTCTTGGTCTTGAGTTCCTATTGTTAAATAAAGGCTTGTGCCTTAATCGGTAATCTCTCGGTTTCCAGAAGACCGACAACTTCTGAAATCACCGTTTTCGTTTTTATTCTTTTGTCTTTTAAAGCGGGCATGTCAGGGACAGCGGCTTAAACTTCTCATCCTCCGTAGGTGCAGTGTTAATTGAAAATGGAGATACATTTTGAGTTACCAACCAACAATCTAACTAAATGATTTTAATGGGACTTACTTGTTAAGTAACTAATCGCCCTCCCGTCGAGGAGAGAGCATCTAACTTAGTCTAAGTCAGGGACAACTCAAGCTTCCAAGGATAGTAGAAGCAAAATGGCAAAAAAAAGGGGGTGCAATGAAGCCAATATCATTTCATGGGAGAATTCTCTAGGTTAACTTGGGGAACCTTGGACAAGGCAAGTCTTATCATCCACTATATCCGGCAGCGTGGTCTGCAGCAGTTTGCTTCTACCATTGCTAGTTTACGTCAGGGTGACAACTAAACCAGAGGTGCTTGCTTCTTTACCACTCTAGCGTCCTCGCTGATGCGAGCTCCTTTGTCAACCTTCCCCTAAAAAAATTAAAAAAAAATCTGCTTTGAAAACTTGAAAGGGCCTGTTGTGTGTGTACCTTTGCCGCCTCGAAGCAATCGTGGTCCTGGGAGAGAAAAGTACCATACGATGGAGCGTAATCAGATGTGACATTTTCGGCACAAGATAAATTTCTAGAGTCGCGGGTTGGCAGGCAGGTACGTAACCATTGGGAATGCTTGGCACGCATATCATCGGCCTACGGCGATTACCCCGGATTGACTCCAGCTTTCCCTTCCCTCGAGCATAAACCTCAACATCAACAACCCCCCGTTATGTGTCCCTGGCTATCTTTTCTTCACAAACCGCCTTGAGCTTGAAGTTGACAAATAACAAGAATCATGAAAAGCCAGAAACGTGCCATTTGCTATGTACGGTCAAAACACTTAATCTCAACCCTTCCCCGGACTAGACAACATTCCCCATACCGACGATGGGCTTCCTCATTGTCCCAGAAGCCTGGAGCTGCAGGGTAAGTTAGAAGTTCCGTCACCAGAAATTGTGCTAACAGGACTCAGGGTACGCTTTCCAGGTGCAGTAGACAGCAAATTTACCAATTCCCTCTCCTTCGAACACCCCTCCACCTACCCCGCCATGCCTACATATCGAGCCATGGGACCAGATGGCGATATAGTTGATCCAGCCTTCACACCCGCTTCAGATAAGATTGCGCTTGAAATGTACCAGAATATGGTTTCTGTATCAATAATGGACTTGATCATGTTTGACGCACAAAGGCAGGGCCGATTGAGCTTCTTCATGACGAGTCAAGGCGAAGAAGGTACCTGTGTTGGTTCGGCATCCGCATTGGAGAAGGAAGACGTTGTATTTTCACAGTATAGAGAAGCCGGGGTATTTATGCAGCGAGGTTATACTTTTGAAGACTTTATGAGCCAGTTGTTTGCGAATAAGAAGGATTCGGGAAGAGGACGGAATATGCCTGTTCATTATGGAAGTTCGGCTCTGAATATCGTATGCATCTTCTTCCTAAAACTTTTATTTGAGGCTGACTATTTCAAAGCACACAATTTCCTCGCCGTTGGCTACACAAATACCGCAAGCTGCAGGAGCCGCTTACGCTCTTAAAATGCAGCGTCTGACAAACCCCAACATTCCGCCGCGCATAGTAGCTTGCTATTTCGGCGAGGGAGCTGCAAGTGAGGGAGACTTCCACGCTGCACTTAATATTGCCGCTACGCGATCATGTCCCGTTGTCTTCATTTGTCGAAACAATGGCTATGCTATTAGTACACCCACGTTGGAGCAATATCGTGGGGACGGAATTGCCAGTCGAGGTACAGGCTACGGTATCGACACTATTAGAGTAGACGGTAACGATATTTGGGCTGTGAGAGAAGTAACAAAGCGAGCTAGGGAACTAGCCCTGAAGGATGGTGGGAAACCTGTCTTGATTGAGGCCATGTCTTATCGAATTTCGCATCATAGCACTTCTGACGACTCTTTCGCTTACCGAGCAAGGGTTGAAGTTGAGGATTGGAAGAGAAGAGACAACCCCATCACCCGGCTACGGAAATATCTAGAGCTGAAAGGTGCCTGGGATGACGACAAGGAGAAAGAACTAAGGGAAATAGTAAGAAAAGAATGCTTGAAAGCATTTGCAGAAGCAGAGAAGGAAAAGAAACCTCCCTTACGAAGCTTGTTTGAAGATATTTATGAGGAGCTAACGCCTGACCTCAAGGGCCAGATGGAGGAGTTGAGAGATGTTATTGAGAGATATCCAGACGAGTATGATATTAGCGAGTTTGATGGTGGAAAGGACTCACTGTCGAAATGAATGAAAAACCCTTTACTTGCAATTTGAGTTCCATATCTTGGTAGACCTTTTTTAAGCGAGCATATTTCGGCTGTAGGTCTACAAATTACACAAACTTCACTTTATTGATCGCTGTAGTGCTGGTGTGTGTCCATACTTCACGAATTACTGCTTCAAGGACCTAGGTCTGAAGTGTGATTGAAGTCAGTACAACCAGAACAGGAACAAAAAACACAGCATATTACGAAGAACTATTTTCTCGGTGCTTTTGCATTTCTCATCTGCAACGACGTAAAGTATGCGGAGCTAAAATTGAGGAACAGTGTTAGAAGTGTGGAACGTTTAGGACCTTTAATCTAAAGAGAAGTATGGGGATTTATAAGCACCAAATTAATCGTTAAATCCTGGCTCCATGCGAGAAGCTATCGAGGTATTTATTGAAACAAGTGTGTTGCAGTAACAAACTCAGTGGTAAAGGCCTACCTTTTTTTAAACTGCTTACATCGCATAGCTGAATAATCTTAGAAATCTATGAGCACTTGAGTCCCCTCAAGACCCTAAACCTCCGAGCGACACAAGATATGTAGAAACCTGTAACTGAATACCAGATGTCCTCATATATCCGAAGTCGTCATCTTATTCCATTATAACCAGAATGTTGATATTAGACATTACGCTACCATCTCTAGTTAAGTGGCTAGTCACATGGGCGTAGTGAACTCTAAACTTTTAGCAGTTCTCGCTTGTTAAAGGGGCTCTCAAGGGGGAAATGGCGGATTAGAGCACTTCTAGGATGTATCGCAAATTTTATATTTAATAAAGTAAGCATCTTGAGTCAAGTGTTCTACAACAATATCCTCACATATAAACAACCAGTAGAGTAGCTTTCATGTACGCTTTATATTTGACAAGCTATGATTTAAAATGTCTAACAACATAGGAAACTGGAGCCTCCTTCTAAAGCCTCTGATATTACTTCTACGATATTATCTTTCCAGGTGTGTATCTTATCTTCAAAATGTGTATATATCCAAGCTCAGTACGATGAGTCAATAGACTCGGCTTCTTATAGATATTTCAATGCTGAAACCTTCACATGCTCGGCAAAGACCTCAGGAATACTGTAAGCCAAAAGCTCGGAGTTAGTAAACTTTCTCTTAGGTAGCTGGCTCAGCAGTTATTTAAACGAAGGGAGTTACACAACCCAGGTGAGTTGCTCAGTGAGACGAGTATCTCCAGCAAGATCTAGGAGCACCAAGTAATAAACTCAAAGCGGTAATTCTGTTCGAAGAAATAAACGTACCTAACCTGAGGAAAGTGTTTACAAGGCAACAAGCTCACCTCGATCCCAGCCTTAACAGCAGTAACAACATTATCAAAAAAGCCTTCGAACTGAGAAAGACTACCAACAGTCCAAGTGATTGGTCTCCTAGTAAGTTCCTCGTTGCTAAGCTTCAAATTGTTGAAGCCTGCGCAGTAACCTCGAATCCAAGTAACAAAGTTCCTCTCGAGACGAGTATGGTACTCAGGGCCTAGTGCTTCCCAGTTCTCTGGTTTGGCGACGAGGTGGTTGGGGAAGAGTGAGCGGCAGATAGATACAATACTGGCGTCGTCCATTTTGGGTAACTGTTTGAGGGCGTCGAACATGTGAAGAGGCACCTCGTGTACAACTGTTACTCAATAATTAATAAAGATTCAAACAAAGTCATTAACCACTCACTGCCGCTGTGAACACGAGTCGGATAATCCCGGACCAGACAAAGAACTGTAGCACCACCAGAACTACATCCATAAAAGGTTGCCTCTTGAATGCCCAATGCATCGATCAGTCCCACGACCTGTTTTGTGAGCTTTTCCCAAGTGACCTCTTCTACAGCTTCAGGCGGTGCTATGGTGCGGGACATGCATGGCATATCCATCGTGGTGACAGTAAAAGAGTTAGCCAGAATGGCAGCAGATTTTGCGAATGATTCACAGTCTCCCTCCCCCGATGGGATAAGGATCAGATCAGGACCGCTTCCCTGTCGCTCGACGTACCAGTCTATTCCGTCCACGGAACGTACCATGGATGATGATGCAGACATTACGATTGTGTAAGGGGTGGAGATGTTCACTAGGTAGTCTCTCAAGTCACTAATCACTAGTCACTAGTTGAAAGAATGAATGCAACAAAATACGAGCTAGTTTGTAATTGCCAAAATTCAAAGTTAAGTAAGTTCTGTGTTTAATGATCAGTCAAAGCTAGAGAGAGTATAAATAGTTCCGTGAAGAGGGGTAGATCTGGGTATTTATTAGTCATATATCAGATATCTGCTTACAGTGTCAGGTCAGGTTGGTGCAGCAGTCCGTCTCGTGACTCCAAGTGCAGTTAATTGGAAACCTGAAGCATTCAGCAAAAATTGGGCAATACACCCTAAGGAAAAGGGCCGCTATATCACTCATAATTCGCTTCTCATAATATTTTTTCTTCCAATTCTATGAGTCGTTACACCATGTACATACAATATGTGTGCATTCAGTCATATATATATGGCCAGATCCATTTGCCAAAAGCATATAGGCCGCAGAAGCTCTTCTGCCTGTCTTAACCCCACAATATATATCCAGGATCCATTCATATTAGAAAGAATAAATTCACTTCCTCTTGAGAGCAGGACTCTGTGCGACACCGGTAACCAACAGAGCGCCTTGTCCAATCTCGACTTTCCAGCCCTCTCTTATTAGCATCTTGCCTACAGCTGGGCCAAGCCTTGCTCTGCCTTCCTTGCTGTGTTTCCCTAATCCAGTCACAATTTTGAACGACCCTGCCCTCCCAGAAAACCTCGAATCTCCAAGACTATGCCACCAGGCCGTGACCCTTTCTCTGCTAATTCGTACAGCGTCTTTGACATTGACCCCGTGCAAATCTAATTCTGTTCGTGAGCTCTGTCCAGCAACAAGTGCGTCGGCAGCAGCGCTCTGTGCGCTTTTTGCCCTGAAATCATAATCTCTCCCAACCTCAGAATAATAAGCGGCCGCACCGCCCATTAAGTGATCAGATTTTCCTCTCCGATATGCAGCAGATGCTTGAACGAAAGCTTCATCACGGTTGGATCTGTATGTCGCCGCCAACGCAGCGGCTTTAGCAGCGTTCATTGGAACACGTGGACCCTCTGTAGAGACAAAGTTGGAGGAGGGTGGCTTTGTTTTAGATGACACAGATGAGACGAACCCATTATCAAGATCGATGGGGGCATGTCGGAAGTTCAACTGTATATTAGGTTTTATATTGTTGGGGCGAGTGACTAGAGCAGTCGCCAACTCTTGCGCTGACTCCTCATTCGGATGGGTAATTTGAACAATGGTTACCAGGTCGGACAGTGGAATAGATGGAAGCCTTTGGTTAAGTTGATGGGCTTGGAGCCTTATGATCGCATCATCATCCGATTCAAATTTTAATGCAGCATGCGCATTGATGATTGCGGAAATCGTGGATTTGATCGAGGCCCCATTCTCGTAGTAAATTGAACTGACTTGCTCAAGTGGCATCCCTGTTCTCGAGGATACGAAGTCGATATCCATCCTTCCTGTCTCCCACTTGCTACTCGCAGCAGTAGGTGAGGTTGGCCTCGGGTCGATAGTCTCGTCCTCTCCCCATCGCGTGCGCTTCTTCTTCCCCTTGCCTTTTCTTGATCGTGGGATTGAATCATTCTCTGAAAAAGCTTCGACGCCCCGACGCCTCGTCCCGCTTTCCTCAAGAAATGACTGTGTCATCAGTTCATCAATAGCTAGACCCGCATCACCCTTGTATTTCTTCAGCGTCCATTCGATATCGAATGGCCGTAATGCTGGGAATATTGCACCTAAATGTGACTTCCTGCTTTGTTCGTCTAGACCTACTAATGCTAAATCGTGGCTGTCTGTTCCTACATTTCCTAGCTCATCTCTTTCTTCGAGGTCCAAGAGAGACATTCCATGGCTAATTGAAGTATCGTCCGTCTCGCTCGTCCAACATGGTAGGCTCCTCACACTGTTGCTGCCCTCATCCCCAAATCCAACAACATCGTTGTCTAGTAAAGGTGATTGCGCCCAGCTGCTCCCACTTGGGTCAAACCCAGTGGCTTCTTCAGCGGCTGCGCTCTCTTTGATGACGTCTAAAACCTGCCGCGCGGCCTCGAATTGAGAGATGTCTGCGATATCATAATCCTGCAAGATTGCGAGTAAGGTCGCCGTGTCTAGTGGTGGGCAGTAGTCCTCCTGTGATAAAATGGTATTTTGTCAGTCTATCTGCCTGGACGAAACACACTCTGCAAGGACGAGAGGGGAGAGGAGCAAGATATGTTATTTTCATCTTCATTATTACCACTGGAATAATATTTGTGTTCAGGGGAATCCCTCGAATGACGGCGTACTAACCACAAATTTTGCTTGGAGCTCCTCCAGGCGCGCCTCTGCAGGAGACATGGCGACCCTCTCTAACTTAAAAGATTAAACCCTTCGCAAAGTAGTTCTTCAAGGAATACCAAGAATTTGGCGCGATCGATAGAGAGTCTTGTGGAGTTCTGTAGAGGGCGAATACAGGTACATGGTGTAATTGTAGTGGTTGTTCATTTCTGTACTGAAAATGCATATAATGGGGGTCGTCCATGAAATCACTAAATACAGTAGAGAGCTTGAAAATTTAGGGTACTAGGCGGCATACCCATCAAGTACGGCGCTACCAGTGGAACTAACCTCGACTAGGTTTGACAACTATCTCATCAGTCCAAAGTCCAAATTCCATCATTTCAGACTGTTTTGCGATCAAGGCTACTGTCCATTTTCTAGCACTAACAACCTTTATATATCTAGGTTTGATTTTGATCGGTTCATTTCCTGCTACACCGTAACAACGCACGTATGCATCGCAGAGGGTTGGAATTGTCTACTGTATCTAATCGACTGCTAAAGAGCGAACCCCCCTCAAAATCCTCCACAGCTAATGCGCCAAACTTCCGTTCCATGCAATTTGAATGAAATAGTGATGTGAAGGTCATGAATACATAAAGACGCCGGGAAGCAACCCTTCCCCATTTGTGGAGTAAATGATTAAGTTCGGAGGTCTGAACACATCCAGTATCAACAGCCAGCCCTCAAGACAAGTGGAAGGCGCCTTGGCCTTCTTTAATGGCAATGGCCATACGTCGTCGCATGACGTCCAGATCAGTGTAATCAGGCAATTTGAGATAGTTTACACAGGTCATGACACTTGGTAGGTAGTCATCGGATGTGTAAGGAGGCTCGCTGGGCTTGCAAACCACAGTGAACATTGGCGTGAGGCTCTTAAACCCTGTCAAAGTGTTAGTATTCGCAAAGAGGTGCGGTATAGGACGTGGACGTACCTCCGATTGGAAGCTTTGGGCTGCCAGTTGTAAATTGAAGGAAGTCCCGACGTTCGGGCAGACTCAGCTCGCTCATCGTTTGAAGTAGGTTCTTTACACTCTTGCTGTCCATGTTAAAGCCGTGATCTGCCTTAATCGAATCCATTAAAGCTGGAATAGAGTTAGTATTCTAGCATTACGTGCAGAATCTCACCGCGGGCACTTACTTTCCAAGGACCAATCTTCCTCGATTCTTCCAAAAAGCATGACTAACTCATCAGGCGTGAATGCACTCAGAGCAGAGTATGGGAACACCTGTGTGAAGCCAGATCTGAATGCATCGACTTGTCGCTGAACACCACTTCCAAGGGTCATGTCAATAACCTTTTCTAGGTAGAGCTCGACGTTATCGATAGTTACTGAGATATGTGATCCATTTGGCAACAGCTCTATAGAGGAGTAGCCTGGGAGGGTGAAGTCGAGACCAAGGTCGTCAATATGGACACCATCAATTTCTAATGCATCTGCATCAGCAACCTTCTGGGCAGCAGACAGAGTTCCATTCTCATCAATCGCCTTCTTT
This sequence comes from Pezicula rhizophila, assembly GCA_022190145.1. NCBI lineage: Eukaryota > Fungi > Ascomycota > Leotiomycetes > Helotiales > Dermateaceae > Pezicula > Pezicula rhizophila. The sequence goes on from JAJONI010000007.1 coordinate 45,351, forward strand.
GCAACCGCAAACTTCTTAATTAACTTTAAGGATGTTGCCAGTTGAGCATCGACAGTCTTCACTGCACCCAAGGATGGTGTAACAGTTTTCGACTCGTCGCCAATACGGAAAAAGGTTGGGTTGAATGAAACGTCGATGATGCGGGAATCGATCATAGATCTTGCAACAAACTTTCCAAGCATCTTGAAAAGATGAAGGATACGCTTTCCATTCTCATTCGACGCCTGCTCATCACTCATGGGAGCCGGGAAGAGTCCTCTGGCGCCAAAAGCGTATTCATCATTCTCGTTTGCATCAGTCTCTCGCCAAAGCTTAAGCTTCTTCTTCGAGAACTCTTTTGAGACTGTTGAATAGAACTCGAGAGTGGGTCCAAGACCAGTACCGACTTCTTCGAAGTATTCAACCTCAAGAATACTTTGGGAGGCGCCATACAGCTCCATAACCTTTAATGCTGATTCTAGTATCTTCGTTCTCGAAATACGAACTTTCTGGCGCTGTAGGCGACCTAGGAAGGGGCGCTCATCACGATGGCGGTCACGACGATTCTCCTCAGCAGACTGAGCATTTTGCCATCGAGTCATCGACCGAGCATAGCCAAAAGATGTTGATTGGAGGAAGAGGTGGCGTGTCTCGAAGGGGAAAAGGAAAGGATAAAGTCGAGCAAGATCCTCACTCCAACTTGGAAGACAGTTGCTAGCAACTATAAGAGGCTCTTCCAACTGTCTGTTTAGTTTGGCAGTCAGTTTAGTATTTACAAACTGAGACAATGGCTCCGCGTTTAGCTTCAAGGTAATTGTATTCTCAGCTAAGACATCGTCTAAGTTCGCGTTGAGAGCATGCAAAATGTTCAGAAGGCGTAGGATGGATGAGGTTGCCGGGTGTTTGTCTAAAGACGCAGGTATACCAGATGCCGTAGTTTCAGGAATGATGTCTGATGTTTGCGTGAGAGCGCCTGACTCTGGAGGGGGTGGTCCTGCAACACGCTTGAACTTGATGGGATGTATTGCTGACCAAACGCTGCGACTCATGTGCTCATCAACCGGAGCTGTAGTGTTGTAAACTGCGCAGTAGATTGTAGTTTCATTGCCGATAACTTTGTCATCGAGACTAAACTCGATGTGCCAATCTTGTGGCACAGCTTGGATGGCAGCCGCATAAGACATCGGTCTTGACGCACTAGGTGTTGCAGTTGAGGTTTGCGGTAGAGTGGCTGAGGACCGAGAAGTGGAACCAGGTGCTTGCGAGGGAGTTGCAACTCTTGTACCATCTTCTTTGCGGGCAGTGACCTTGCCTCCTGCAGCAACCTCCAGGTTGACCGCAGATGGGTCAGGAGCTGCAGCACTTTCCTCCATCTCATCTTCCAGTTCTCCAACAATGGTATCCAGTGCCCCAGAATCGTCCATGTCTTCGTCATCCGTGATTTGTCTTTCGTCTGCACACTCAAGAGTGTTTGTCAAGCTCTCATCATCTCCAAAGGGAGGCGGTGGTGGTGCAGGCTCCGTCTGCGCCTGTTGACGCCGACTAGAACGTCGCGTGCTTGGCTTTTCCTGGGATGTAGCTACAGCTGATTGGGCCCCCGAAGCCGATGTGGTGTTGGAAGTACTCTTTGACTTGGATTTGCGAGAAGTTCGAGCAAAGCCAGCAGGAGTGCTGGGAGTGGCTGCAGTAGCTGAGGCCAAACCACGCTCTGCAAGGCGAGCCGCAGCGCTCGGAACACCTGCATACGGATTGGGCATGCCTGCCGCTGCGAGCGCTGCTAACGCACCGGAAAGGCCCTCTCGTCGTGACACTCTAGGGCGTTCCGATAGACTAATTCGAGGCCGCAGGTAATCGTCAAGGGCCTTGAAGGTCGCAATAGCATGAATAGAAACCATGATGTTTCGATATGGCTTTGGAATCTCAGAATCATCGTCTGCAACCAGTTTCAAGCGGATTTGCTTCGCAAGCATTGAAGCAGCACTACTACGATTCCCATCGAAAGTGTTTTGGTGAACTGTAACAACTTCGAAGTGCTCTGAGCGGCTGAGTAGATCTTGCAGTTTGTGGATGAGGCTACTGAATGGGGTAGATGGAGAATCTGCGTTACCAGTTTTCGACTTCGTCGCGACCGTTCGGCCCATGAAAACCTCAAGGAATGCAGACCGCGCGTCATTGGCCAGTTTCTCGTCAGGATTGTTGAAAACCTCAAGAAGAACTCGCACCACCTCGGAATTGAGTAGCTCCGCGCTTGTTACACTCTCCAGCACATCCCCATCGAAGTAAGAAGCGAGTGTCGCGAACAATTCAACACCATTACCAGTGCCTTGATGGAGATAGAATGACTTGATCTGTGAAGCCAGGGCTTGTAGGTCAGTGAGGATCTTAGTCGCCTTCTTCTTCAGATCTTTGCCATTGTTCTCGGTCTCATGAACTTCCAAGAACTTCGTTGCTCGTGACGCGATTAGTTGTTGCATACTCGAAGGCATGTGGCGAGAGGGACCATCAATGGACATAGTTGAGCCACGGGAACTCGCTGGCGATGCGGAACCATCCTCGGGAGCATCATCATTCTCATTTTCGTTCTCATCGTCCTCGTCTTCATCAGATGATGGGTCTTCATTGTCTTCATCTAGAGCCCCACTCTTGATATTTGCCTTTTCGTCGATCTTCTTGGCACTCGAATCAGAAAGACCCTCCGACTTTTCGCCTACTGAGGGTTCTGTAGATACTTCCTTGCTTACTGTTTCTGTCTGTTCACTTGTAGCTAGTTTTGCAATCTCGGCAATGACTCCTTCACGGTAGAACTGGTAGCGATAGATATCGTCTAGACGAGCGAGGAGGAGCTCTGCAGCTTGAAGGGCGTAGTTGACCAGACTAGGATGGTCTTGTTGTGAGAGTATTGCAGCCAAAAAAGACGCGTAAGGTACCGACCGTAAAGCTTCCATCAAGATGTCTTTGTCTAGGTTAGAGAGCATTTTGAGTTGTGCTGTCAGAACTTTTTGACGAACACTCAAATTGACAGTGCTTGAAAAAGCATCGGTTAGAGTTGGAAACAGGATTATGGCAAATCGCTTCACCTGGTCTTTACACCCCTCAAGAAGCTCAACTCGTTTTTCATTGGCCGACTTCTTCCTGGAACCTGAAGGGGTAGATGTAGGAGGTGTTGGTGTTGTGTCAATTTCAAATATACCATCATACGCAGTATCTGACTCCCTAAGTACCCCAGGAAGTAACTCGCAGATGACGTTCAAAGTTTCAATGACTTGCTCTCGTGGTCTGTGGATTAAAGCCTGCATGATAACTACACTATCGAGCTTCGATGCAATATCATCATCAGGGCCGGGAGGTGACACACCAGTTAGGATTTGATATAAGGTCTCGACAACGTTCATCTTAAAGAGCTCAGCAGACAAAGATGCACTAGCCTTTGCTGTGAACGCGAGGACCCGTAGGAATTGTGTATGGATATTAGGACCAATAAGGTTGGTTGTTCCTGGAAGTAGAAGGCGAAGGATGGCCTTCAAGAGATCGGTGCTCACAAGTTCTTCGAGCTTGCTGGAGTGGTATCGGAAACTCTCTACAACACGTGAGACACATAGGGAGCCTTGCTCAACGACCTTTTGGTCGCTAGAGCCGAGAACATTCAACAAGATAGGCATAACATCGCGAATGACGGAAAATGAGTCCTCAGGGATATTTCGGCAACAATTGGCGGCCGTGGTAACGGCAGTTCTTTGCGTACTCGTAGCGAAGAAGTCAAGGTATGTCAGGCAAGCTGTCAAGCCGCCTTCACGGACGATCGATGCTGGATACTCGACTGATATCTTCTCCAGTGTCTAAAGAAATAATTAGCGTAAGAGCCTCAGCAGTGATTAAATAAACGTACACTAAGTGCTTGCTCTGCCAGATCAATATAGTGGATTTCCAAGAGTTTCGCACAGAGAACGGGAACAGCGCCGCCGTAAACTACATTCGCAGTGCTGGCTGGTAAGGCCTCCATCAAATTGGCAATACAACGGCAAGCAAGTAACATCATCTCAGGGTTATCATCTCCAAAGTCTGGTGCTTGCATCAAAACCACTAGCTCCTTGACAAAAGCATCGGGGGAGAAGTGACCGGAAAGATTGTCCTCCGTAGATACCAGCAAGATTTCTGAAAGCTCTTGTAGAGCAATCAACTGCATCGAGGGATCATCCCTCTGTTTGAGGTTGTTTAAAATGTCCCTCAACCTAGAAGAAACTCCTGACATCATTCCGCTTAACGCTCGTAATGTACTTGATAGCCCATGCGGAGGTCCTCCAGGTCCGCCAAACCCTCCAAATGGGTCATCGTCGTCATCTTCCTCTCCTTCATAACCATGGCTCATGTCTTCATCCTCGTTCTCACCACTGCCTTCATCGTCGCGAGGGGGTGGGTGTTTGGGATCTAGATCGTTTTCTGCACTTTCCTCATCTTTGCTGCCATTGGCTGTCTTCCTAGATCGCCGACTGGAGCCAGGTGTATTGGTCGATGAATCTACAGATAAAACATTAACTTCGAACTAGACATAAGATTCAGCCTGGCAATGCGGACCTCCTTTCTTGTTTCGTGCAGACTTGCGTTTTGCGGGTGCAGTTGATGCAACAGGTGTCTCGTTGGAAGGACCTCCAGAAGCACTATAAGATATGTCAGTATCAGATCCGGAAGGATTGTCCGGATCAAGCTCACCCAGGACTCGACATCACCGCTGAAGTTTTGCCCTTTTTAGGTCGGGAAGGCACTACTGGAGCGAGGTTAGAGCGCTCAGGTTCTGTTACCTTCTGCCGCTTTGTACGTCGAGCAGATGATGATGTCTTGGGCGGTTCGGGGTCGGAGGCTGGGCTTGGATCACGAACAACGGCTTTGCGTTTTCGCGATGGTGTAGGCCGCACGGACGAAGCAGCTGCAGGCACTGTAGTAGGAAGATTACCTGAAGGTTCGGAGGAGTGAGCCGCTTGTCTTGCAGACTGACGAGTGATTCTGGACGACATGAGTATTTGACTCTGAAAGAGTTGCAAGTTGCCTCCACTCCAGTCACCACTTTACAAGCGCTCGATGTTCATAAATGTAGAGGTTGATCGAGTGTGTAAGGTAGAAGGTTGATGGAAAGCAGATGCAGAAGAGTGAGTGAAGGTGATTGAGTACCTGGTGGGAGCGCGTGAAGAAGACGAAGAAGTGGAAGTAGCTGTCGAGATTCCGGTGGGTTCTGGAGAAGGAGCGACCTGCGAAGACTTGTCTTGTGCCATTTACGCCATCGGCGATGACTCTTTGTGGGCGTCAGCAGCCGATCTTCGCGTTTGTGCTGTATAAGGGATCGTGAATGGATTCACTGAGTGAGGTCGTTGAATGTGGTGGTGGTGATGAATGAGGCTGTCGCTGCCCTCGCAAGGCGTAGGTAGGTATGAGTGATTGCACCCCGGGCCTGGCGGGCCTTTTTTAAGCGAGGCTCTAATCACAATATGACGATTACGGTCCCTCCCTCACTCAAAACGGAACAATGTCAAGCAGCTCTTATGGATCAAAGAAACAAAGAAATCACATAACGAGCTACTGAATAAATCGAATCCATAAAGCAAGAAGAGCCTTCATGAGATACTGCTGCGGTGGGCCCGTTGAACCCAGGCTTTCCAAGATTATTAGGCTAATCATTCTGTGACACGAATTCATACATCTGCGATCTCCAATTTTAACAAAAGGCATTCGCTGTTCTATTCCTTCAATTCTCTTTCCCTATCTTCTTGTTTTCATCGACTATTTAAGGTGCCCCTTTCAAGTAAGAAAGATTTTCTCTGGCTATTGGGCTCATTGGCTACTTCGATTTTTAAGTCCCCGAGGAGTAGCTATCTAGGTAGATATCCATAATTATCTTCCTATCATATCCAGGCTTTCTTGTTCTTGTCATGTTAGATTTATGGGAACCTCATTTCTTGTACCCCTCTCCAGTTCGAAGAATAAACTGATACTGTTTTGCAATTTAGAATTTATAGTTGCAATTCTCAACAACCATTTCTTAGAGCATAAAACAGAGGTTCGTTGCTTTGTCATTCTCTTCCCCTAGGATCTAGCTTAAGGACCGGAGATATCAAGACTTGAGTTACTCGGCCCTTTACATAGTAAATCCATTCTAGTCTCCTGAAAAACATACTGTAGTCTCTACTCCGTAAGTTTCAAGGAATCGAAATTCTCAGTAAATGAAGGTATAACATTATATGTGTGTAAGGTCAAAGAGAAACTCTTGTCCCTCAAAATTCATCTGT